>CAAKHD010006018.1:0-43843 GCA_901007705.1 Fistularia tabacaria
ACACACACACACACACACACACACACACACACACACACACACACACACACACACACACACACACACACACACCTCACGGGAAAGGATGTTCCACTTTGAAGTTTGTTGTCCCAGAGATCTCCCCTCCTTTTTTCATCATTGAAAACATTCTCCTCTTCTCTCCTCAGCAAAATGTTCATAGGTGGACTCAGCTGGCAAACAACTCAAGGTAAATCTCCTGAAGTAGCTCAGAAAATGCCACGGTGTCTTTAGAAAAAAAATCTTGGCCGGAGTCAGGTAGAGGCGCATTTTCATAAACACGTCCGTTTGCTCACTTTGAATTTGTTTATTTGTTTCCCCAATTGAGTTGTTAATACGGTGCTGGCCTCAGAATGAATGTGCCCATTCAGAACTCCCGCAGAATAAATGAGGGACTCTTCAAAGCAGATTGAAGGGGGGTGAAAATCAATTATTGGGGCTCTGATGAGATGAAGGATTGTGGAGGAGATGTGTTAGTTTGTCTCGTCTGTGTTTCGCTCAGTTTGTTTTGACACTTTGAACGGAAAGCCTGTGAAATACTGTCAACTGTTGTATGCCAGCTCCGCTTTTACAGTAAAAGTTGTCAGACCTCCTATTTCTCGATTCACTTCGGTGAGCTAATACATCCAATTGTCTCTTTGTTGTGTGTCCCAGAGGGGCTGAAGGAATACTTCTGCAAGTACGGAGAGGTGAAGGAGTGTATGGTGATGCGAGATCCAGTTACCAAACGCTCAAGGTGAGAGAGCCATGTGCTGAAAGTTTATCCGACCCGCTGTGATTCCTTGCCGCTTGTAACAGATCATTGCACACAATTTTCTCCTGTGATTAAAATCTCCCCCCTCCTGATGTCTGCAGAGGATTTGGATTTGTCACTTTCGTCGATCAGGCTGGTGTGGATAAAGTTTTGGCCCAAACCAGGCATGAGCTGGACTCAAAAACAGTGAGTTGCCTGTGTTTTCTTTCCACTACCAGTTAATTCCAGAGCCCGACGTTTGATGAGTGGATTTTTTTATTTAATTATTTTGTAATAATCAGCAGGAAAGGTTAAACACTGCTCTGTTTTATTGTGTGTACAAGGCTCCAGTGCTCAAACCGTGTTTGCTGCTGCCGTCCCACAAAATGTCAGTGTAGCAGAGACAGATGGGAGAATCTCTTTGCTTCAGCCAAACCAGCAAGAAAAAGTTAGCTGGTGTCAGTTTCCACAGAGAGAGGGGCTACAGGGCAGGTGGCCTCGCTTCTGCCGCCAATCTTTGATTTTGTCTTTAGGAAGCCAGAACTTTTTCGACAAGCTTTTCTTTCTTCAAAAGTTTTTCTCTGTGGAGGCAACCTGAAACTTTCATGATGCGATGGTAGCAACAAAACAAACTCTGGTGGGCCTTCTGCTGCGCTGAGTAAAAATAAAAAAGCGAATGGGTTGATGATGAAATCATGTGACACACGCAGGCTGCAGCACTTTCACCTGTGAGAATGCTAACTTTGAATGTATTAATTCCCCCCTTTTGCAGAGTGGGAATGTGGTGTGTGTGTCAGTAATGAATGTGGGCCGGTTTGGGAACAATGTGGCCTGTTGGTCGCCATAGGGACCACTGCCTCCGCCTCTCTCCTCAGTGGGAGTGGTGATGGCTGCGGGTTAGTCACTGTATTGAAATGAGGCTATTTCTTTTTCCCCTTTTGTGCTCAGAGCGATGCACCTTCTCAAGTCTCCGTTAGATAAGTTTGGTGGTGAAGAAAGAAATGGAGAAGAGAAAAGTTATTTGCAGTGGAAATTTTAGGATCAGGAAATGAGAAATGTCTATTATCAGGACTCCAAAATTAGCAGGGCGCTTGATATTAAAGTCAAACTGAATGGAGATTTTTTTTTTGTGTGTATCCCTGGTTTCCTTACTGCCTCAGTGCTATAGTGTCACTTGCAGGCACGACAGCTATGACAAGTAGCGCCATCATGGTTGGACGCCACCGACTCACCATGGGGTTTGTTTCCATAGTGACCCCCCCCTCCCCTTCGCAGTTGAAGAATGGATCTGTCACAAAAGAAAAAAGGAAGATAACAATACACATCATTTAGAGTCATTTCTTGGATACCAAAAAACCAAGACAGCATATACAGACCCAGCTGGGGCAAGAGGGCAGGCCATAACAATTTATGCTGTTGATGCCTCTCCTCAGAAGCAACTTAATGTCAGAGATGTTGATTTCATCTTTTTCATTTGAGTTTCCCTCTCGTCTTGTGTGTTTTTCCCCTCACCGAGCCCTGTGGGTTGCGGCAGGGTCTCTTGTGGCCAGCAGTTGGGTGTGTCGGTGACGCTGGCAGGGGCTCGGCCTGTGAGTTTGGTGCAGAGAGGGCCTAGTGGTCAGCCGCAGGGGTTGGATGGTGAGTAGAGTGGGCCTTTTTAGTCTGCTCACTCTGCCCCCTCCCTCCCCCTCTCTCATGCAGACAGGTTATCCTGTTAGAGAGGGAAGAGAAAAGTTCTCCAGTGGCAACACAAAGAATGTGCCATGCTGTGACTGGCTGAATGCTCCGGCATTGGAATTAACAGACCTTTGCACAGCAGAGAGGCTAAAGAGCAAATACAGTGCTGCCGAGGAATTTATTGGTTCTTATTGTGTATAGGGACAGATGTGGCCTGTTTTGGACCAGTATAGGAGGGCATATTTTACTATGATTTATGTAAGTGCTGCAGGGTAACTCGCTCCTCTGGGTGTCCTCAGCTTCCTGCCATCTGTAAACAGAGTAAGGGGTTAGCTTTGTCCGATGCAAACTTCTCATTTTTAAAACAAAGTTTCCAGTCACTCAGGCCAATGCTGAGTTACATCGAGGATGTCCCTGGTCCTTTTAACTATTTCAGTGCCAACTCAAGTGGAAAGACGAAAGGGGGGGGGGCAGGATAACCCCATCTGTTATTAGTGTGGCTCTCCTAACTAATAGGATTGGCATCAACAAGCTTGCGTTGTTCGTCCTGAGATGCTGAGAGCTGCCCAATCGGCATGTTGCATTGAGTGTCTTTCCATTTCAAGCTCTGACAGGCAGTGCACTCAGCCAACTGTTGCAATGGTTGGACGTAGATGGTTAAAGGGGATTGCCCTGATTTCATAAACCTCTCTTGGAATTATGTTCAGCCTCTTCTCTGTTACCTACCATAGTGAGGTTAGGCCTCTGGATAAGGAAAGCTCAAAGCGCATTTCTTTGCAAAGGAAGTTCTAGGTTCACTTCACTCCCAAATCAAAGGGAACATAGTTTTCCTCTTGCTCAGAGTATGTTTCGTCCATCATAATTGGTGGGAGTTAAAAAGAATTGGCATGAGGGATATAGACCTTCTCTCAAATACAATTGGACTAGAAGGAATTTGTTTTGTGGTGTATAAAGAGCCAAAATATATATTATTTAAAAACATCAACAGTCATGTCTCTCTTCAGAAATCATGAGCTGGTTAATCCAGATAGTGCCCAGACCTTGTTGTGAACATTTTGATGCTACGCTATTTTTTCTCTAAACCAAACAACCCCCCAGGTAGGTGCATAAATCGGCACATAATAAGGTCTGTGGAGTTTCTTGACTGTAGGAAGATGATATAGCTTTTGATTGAAAAAAAGCCATCTAATTCCATTGTATTTGATAGAGGGTTAACTACTCTTTGGCTACTTACTCGATTATTGAGCAAAAAAGTCAAAAGCAGTGTTGTTGGATGAACATCACTTCATGAGAGAGAGGTGCTTTTTTGCATGTGTGTGTGTGTGGGGGGGGATCATTCATTTAAATGAACTGATCATCAGTTTCCCCGTACAAAAGATAAATCCTTAACAATACAGCCACTTTATCTGTTAAATTTCCACTATTTCCTTCCCGCGGATGTGCTGTGTGCTGCTCTGTGTTTGATTTTGTTTGTTTGTGTGTTCTGAATGTGCACAGGAGTGTCGGACATCGGGAGGGTTGGTGACCGGAGGTGACTATCAGAGTAGTCTAGCCACTATAGAAACTAAACAGTAGACTCTGCATCTGATCCTCCAGTCTTAGCCTAGTCTTCTCACTCTGCTGTTTAGAACAGACCAGATATACCTGAGGTGATGTAAAGACTTATTTAAGTAGAAACAAGGCTTATGTCCCTACTCTGGTAAACGCATGTGGTTTACCACAGAGAATGTAGCTCTCTACCGTAGTTCAACTCTACCCTCTCATGGTTGCAAACTAATCTTAGCACTGTACTGTCTCACCATCTTTTAGTGTAACAGCAGTACAGTTTGGAGTATTAGTAGTATCTAGTTGTTTTCTAGCTTTATTAGATCAGCATAGACTAATATAGAGGTCTCAAATTCCAATTTTACAGCCTGTCTATAATTGCATTGTCATGGCATGGTTCTCTCTCTAACCTTGGTGAAATTCCATGGGCTCAGCCACATTATGCATCAGCTAGCACTGTGTTTTTATAGCAGCAGTTTTAAGATCATTAAACGAGCTATAGTGCTTAAAAAGTTAATCTGGTCCTTCTTCCTGGCTGTAAATTTAACCAACAGCAGAGCAGAGGACGATCCGGATCACAGCTTATGGCGCTCACATACAAGGAATACAGATTATTCCTAGGATACATCACGTCCGTCAAAAGCTGAACGAGGGAAAAAAAAATAAACAAACAAACACAAACAAACAAAATGCGGTGGATCTGCTGTCAGTGTGGTGTGATTGACAGCTTCCTCCCCTTAAGTCCTGTCTTCGTCTCCCTCATCCACTCTCTCAGTCTTTCTCTGACACACTTCCGCGGCTCCTCTCCGGCTCGGCTCGCTGAGGTGAGGTGTGTTTGTGATTGTGGTGCCTGTGTGACATTCCTGGAGATCACATGTCACATGGTGGTGACGAGAGAGGCAGGGGTGCACTGGACATTCTAAGGCATTCCACCTGTGCACAGCCACACACAGACACAGACACAGACACAGACACAGACACAGACACAGACACAGACACAGACACAGACACACACACACACACACACACACACACACACACACACACACACACACACACACACACACACACACACACACACACACACACACACACACACACACACACACACACACACACACACACACACACACACACACACACACACACACACACACACACAGACAGGGACACGGACACACATCCACATGCAACGACACACACAGACCATCCGTGAGCACAAGTACAATGAACATGCATCCTATAATATCGACACGAGTAATAGTATCCATTATGTTTACCCTTTTATTCAGTGACTTGAATAAACGTTCGTAATTTCGCATCTTGGCGCATTTCTACATTGGTCCACCTCCACTGAGAGAAGCAATTCTTCCTGCTTGTAACAGGAAATGTTCCACTCACGGTTAAGCGATCCGAATCCGATCTGAGCAATATTTTCAATATTCCTTTTTTTGTTTTTAAAAATAATGAGTTTAATTAGGTTATATCCTAAACAGGTAATTCACAAGTATACTCTTTTTAAGATACATTTGGTAGCAAATGTAAAAAAAAAAAGATCTGTCTCCAGCTGGTATTCAGTTATGCTTATACGAGTCAATTAACATATAAAAGGTCGACCCCCGAGACTGTCTTGGAGAACGGATCAAGACATCCCTGGAAACGTGTTTCGTAGATGACCAATGCAATGAAAAACCTCACTTGGACCAACAGCAATACCTGACTATGTCAGTAGGCTTCACATCAGTGTTGACTTTGAAAGAGATATTGGATTCAAGCAGATATCTTTGCCTCTAATGATTTTTGGGGGGAAAGTTAAAAACCCCTTCCTGGTACCTTTACCATTTTGTTGTTCTGTTTTACCATGAGGTGGTTTATGCTGAAAAATCTGTTTATTGCTATTTATGACACCCTGGACTGGTCACCAGTCAATCGCAGGGCCACCATATGTGAACAGACAACCATTCTCTCTGTTATTAGCTCATCTGGGCAATTCTCCCAATTTTTCCAATCAACGTGCTGCATGTTTTGGGACATTGGAATTGGAGTTGGAATTGGAAACCCACGGAGACACAGGGAGAACATGCAAACTGAGACAGGTCCCCTGTTGGAATTTTCCTTGTCCGACTAAATGACATTATCTTACCTTAGAATCACAAACTAAAAAAAAAAAACAGGCATGATAACATGACTCAATCACGCGCTGAGTAGGTAACTTGGTGGAAGATGAAAGGAACAGTTACACATTTTTTGGAAATATGCTCAGGATATTAGACATCAAACATGATCTATTAAATAGAAGTCTGTTTCCTAAGTAAGAGACGGCATCGAAACTGATAAACATCCCCAACAACATCTAAAACAGTATCTTGAATTAAAATTCTTTATCGGTCGGAGTGTCCATTTTTCCATCAAATAGTTGAAGCTCACTTGTTAATCCACATGACTCTCGTGTCTAGCTTTTACACAACTAGTCGTTCATTAACAGGAGGGCTAACTGTGTGCTATGGCTTCATGACAATACTTGTTTGCACATCAGTGCTACTCCAGACAGTCATCCTTCAGTCAGCTGAGCAGAAAGTGGTTTGGGATAGGGGTCAATCAATATGTTGTTCTGTTTTGAATTTTTTTCATGGTCAATAGCAATTATCAAAAAATCAAAGAGGCTGACAGATGATACTTTGGCCCTTTATCAAAATACAGTAGATTTAAAAAATGAAAAGCAATAACCCTTTGAGAGCGATAAGGACAATGAGTTCTGTAACTATTGTATCATTATTGTTCTTTTAAAAAAAAGGAAAAAAGACTGGGTTTTATTGCAACCTAATCTGAACTGCAAAAAATGGGGATGAAAGCAGGTGTCTTTGTTTTTAAACCAGTCAGCTACAAGAAATATGAAGATACTGATAATAAGCAAAATGACCAATATTTCTGCAAATTAACAGGCATGATTAGTAAATGTCTGACAATTATAGACTGGCAAAACAGATCTCTCCCAGTTTTGATTAAATGGGTTAGAAAATATATCTTGTCATGACAAAACGAAACGAGAGAAATAATTTAAAGCAGCCATTTAACAGATTTAAAAACGATAAGAACATGTGTAACTTTGTGTTAATTATCCAAATTGAAAAAGAAATTGCCAGTTGTTTTAACTGTAGTTATACACCCCCTTGTTACCACATATCTGAAAAAAAGAAAAAAAAATCAACTCATAAGCTTCCTGTGTGAGCTCAAGACGACAGGGAGATTCTCCACAGCCTCAGGAGCTTATACTTTCTTGAGTGTCATCTTTCCTGCCAGGCTACACAAAACTGACCAAATTAATATTTTAAAAATCCAGTTGTTCATTGAGATAAATCTCAGACCTCACTGAGCTTTATGGCATTGCTTTTTACCCCAAAGAAAAAGTCGTTACAGAGTGTTTGAATTTTCCAGAATATCACTGACATTGTTTGTGAAAGCAGATGTTGCTGCTGCATATTTAAAGATTTTTTTTTGTTTTTACAACTGGCTTGTTTACAACAAGTCTTAAATCCTGACCAACGAAATATCCGCTTGGCAGGTTTCTTTTTGTCATCTTTCAAAATGAATATTCAATTTATTGATAACCAAGTTAACTCTTCTTTAAAACCTCAGTTTTTACATTAACAGACAGACAGACACACACACACACACACACACACACACACACACACACACACACACACACACACACACACACACACACACACGCAATCGGAGGCCAGCAGTGTGCTCAGTCCAGTTTATAGTCAGAACAGGATCTGTTGCTTAAAGCATTGGGAAAGTGGCCCGCTCCTGGTCCTACAATGTTTTTGTGAGAACATGTTGTACACGTGATGTGTTTAGAGTAGGGCAAGAGAATTTTTGGAGACCGATGCCATTACTAATTTTAGATAGATAAAAAAATCACTGATTGATGATATGGTGGCCAAAGGTGAGAATTTAAACTGGAATGAAAATAGACCTTTTCTCTATGGATTCTGCTCAGATTTTTGCAGTGCTTTCCAAAGGTCCCAAGAAAGCTGAGTTTTTTATTCCAGCAATTAATGTGTGCTTTATTACACAACCAACTATTTTGTCTGTGAGCCAAAGGCTAGTCTAACACTATGTATGAGAAATCAACTCAACGGACTCAATCCACCACTGTGCCCTCCTCGCCTGAGCTGCTGAAATATGCTTTGATGCAGTTATGTTAGCTTTCTCTGCAAACACCACTAAGTAACTTAGCTGGCAAATCATGTGTTACGGATATGGGAGTTATATTAATATATTACACCCAAAAATACGGTCTATAGTTTTCATGTAAGCACACACAATAAATCATATTCACCAGTATGATAGTCTGTGTCTGTCTTCGGCCCATTTTAGGCACTCATGGGTTAATAGCTACCTAGTTCAGACTTTCCCTCCACATACGGCATTTTGCTTTCGAGCACGTTGAATCTTAGTTTGGCAGGCCTCTATAATATTCATCTGAATTGTCATCTATATTGCTGAGGATTTTGCTGCTGGATCCACTAGACAAGGCTAAGGGAAACATTACATCTTCACTAAGGGGTTTTATACCATGGAAAGGCGATAGGTTGTTCTTTCATCTCTGTGATGGCAGATTACTAAGCAAACTTCTTTGTCCCTGTATTCTCTCCCATAGATTGATCCAAAAGTTGCATTCCCTCGCAGAGCTCAGCCCAAGGTGAGTTGAACCTTCCCCCTTTTGTAAGTTATGTGTGCATTGTTTACAGCCGGGTAGTGTGTGCTGAGTGTTTCACTCTCTTATTTGGGCTAATGCTTTGTAATCTGATGAACATGAGCATGGCTGACATCACTGAAATGTCATGTGATTGTGCGTTCACAAAATCTTTCACAACTTTTGAGACGCACATTGTTAATACCACCTGAAAGTCTGTATTGTATTTCAAGTATTGACTGTGCCAGTTTTGTGTGTCCCTAGTAAACAGCATTTCAACAGAAAGTAGCAAGAACAGTTTCATAATCACATTATAGTGTGTTCAGGGGATCCTTAACATTCATATTGAAGCACACATTCATATAGTAGTTGTGACAGGGTTTTGCATCTGCAGTGGAGGCCATAACCACTGAGTGTCACCTCATTAGCTCCACCTGTACAGTGAAATGCAGTCCAGTACAGAAGATCTACCAGTAATTCATAAATCCTTCATGTGTATTGGGCGTGTCACAATCATAATCACGTCCTATTGTGCAACACAACTGCCTAATCAAAAGTACATGTAGTACCTTATTGTGACAAAAAGGCATTATAAAAATCTAATATTTTGCGGCAATAAATCAGGAACAGTATATTATCCAGTTTACCTGAATTTCCTTTTTTTAAGTTGATTTTTAATCTTCTTTTATAGTCCATATGCTCAGTGTAAGCGCTTAAAATCAAACAAAATAAAGATAGCAAAAAAGCTTATAAAATGGGCTTAGAAGGCACTATCATAACAGTTGGAAGTCTCAATAACTCAATAGGTTCCTTTTTTGAATAAAACAAGAAACAAAATGTATTTATATGGGCTTAAACAATATTGCATGTCATTATCAAAATGAATAAATATAAAGAAAATCAAGTTAAAAGCTGACGGTCACCATTTCCTCATCATTATAGGCGAGGTATGTTTTTAGACATCTTGGACAAGCTTTTCATTTTTCAACAGCAGAATCGAGCATTGGGGTTTCTTTTATAAATGTAATTTGTTTTTGTTTTGTTGTTTTGCCCAAGACTGGAAGAAAAGTAGACAAATTATGGCTAAACCTGCTCTGAACCCTATGATTTGGCTCTAGCGTCACCTGGTCTGAGCAGAAAATCACAACTCTGTACAACTAAACCTAAGGAAGTGACCAGTGAGTGTAGTTTTCCGGTGCTGAAAAATAATATGCGAAGAAAACAGTTCAAACTCACATTTTTATTATATATTTTTGGACTAACTATTACTTTTCAAGGTGATTTTTTTGTACAGCGTTGTCAATGAATAAAAAAATGATTGACTCTGCTATTTTAAAGAGGAAATAGTAGTGTTTTTTTTGAGACAGGACAAACGAGGCAAATTGAGTATTGAAGCCTTGGAATACTTTTTTCTCCAGTTAGAAGTACACAATGTTGTGCCGTCTACCACGGTAGCTCATGCACACTAGTGGCTAATAATAGTGGTAAACGGGTATTAATCTGATTGGTTACCTTAATAAATTCCAACAACATGACAACTTAGACGTTTCCTCCATGTGATCTTTTAAGTAATATGTTGTTTGAACTATTTGTGCTACTGAAATATCCCATTGTGTGATTGAGTGAACATTATCAAAAAGACCTAAAGAAAAAGTGGAATTGCCAAATTATTGAAGATTTTTTTTTTATTCAACTGGCTTTTTGTCCAATAAAGGACATAGTTGCTTTTTTTTTCAAGATATTTTCTAAATAGTCACAACCACATGTAAAGACTTTAAAGAAATAGAAATGTTAGAGGGTAACATGGGTCCGTTTGTATGCCATGTCATATACACACACATACGAACTAACACATATACATATGTGTTATATGTGTATATAATCATATATATACACTAGGTGATAACATGCCATTGTTTTAACCTGGTTCTGTCTTTTAAACAACCCTTAAATCATTTACAAAATACGTATCTATATCTGGAACAATATGAAGTAGATGTGCTGAAAAAATACAAATAACTCCAGTCTTCATTACTTTTGTCTTATTCGCAGAACTATAATTCTAATATAAATGGTTTAGTGATATTTGTAATTGGCAAAGTTAAAGTTCGTTTTCTAGTTGTTTAAGTAAAACCTTGACTTTACATGAAGATTTTTGTGACTTAATTTGATTTTTTTGTTATGTTTTTCTGGTAATAATAAATGTATTTAATTGTTGAGTATTTGTTAAATATTTAACTGTAACAAAAAATTTTTGCAAGGCTGGTGTGGAAACTACTGCTTAAATGTTGAAATAATCATATATTATAATCCAATCTTTGGCCTTTCCTTTTTTATTTCTTTACAGTTAGTGACCAGAACTAAGAAGATCTTTGTGGGTGGCCTGTCAGTGAACACAACTATAGAGGATGTAAAGCAGTACTTTGACCAGTTTGGGAAGGTGTGTATTGTTTACGAGTGGATACCAGCGATTGTTTTGTATTGAAAATAGTGATTACTGATAACATTACCTATTATAATGGTTACTTGCACATACGACTAGGCAGCACAACACAGTAACAAAAACGAAAAAAAAAAAACATATAATCTGTGTCCCAGAAGTTCGTTGGGTGATACCCCAAGATTTCCTGCAAGTACAACCTAATGCTCCGAAGCAAAGGAGCAACTGTGAGGAAGACGGTGAGGAAGCAGAGAAAATGCTCAGAGAGGGTAGAAAGGGAAAAATAACAAGGCTGAGAGGCTCCGGGCGGCAGACGAAATTGGGGGGACGAGAGGAGTAGAGACAGGAGGGTAGGGAAGGGGTCGAAGGGTGGGGGGTGCAGAGAAAAGTTTTGTAGTGAGTGTGTGCTGATGGTGAGGAAGGAGGAGGGATTATCAGAATCTGAATTAATCTGATGTAACAGCTGCTCCTACCCACAACCCCCTCCTGGTCCGTTACCGTGGTGACCTGGCTTGCCCATTGTCCCCAAGTAATTCTGTGGGTATGGGGGTTTTGTTCTGAAGGAGGAGGGATGAGGTGGTGTTAGGGGCTGTTAGCATGTGTGTGTGTATGTGTATGTGTGTGCTAGGTGGGGGTTATCACTAGTGTTTAGTAGTATTAAATATAAGTTCAGTAACCTTCAAAAAACTAAAAACTTACCACACAACTTTTTGTTGTGTTCCCTTATTGAGTTTGTGTGTTTGTTAAATTTGTACACAAACTTTTTTTTCCTTCTCTGAGGGCTTGTGAAAGGCACAGGCAAGAGAATAGTTGATAGGTTGACAAAGACTCCAAAAAAAGAGGAGGGGGTGATTGAGAGAGGTTTGTGGAGGCGTAAGAGAGGGAACTGGGGCAAAGATGGGGTGTGGGGGAAATTTACGAGAGCTATTATGCTTCCGTACAAAGCTGGACAAATATTTTGTTAGTTTGTACAGAAGTTATATGCATACTGAAAGTTTCTCGATGTTTGCACCACTTTACAATTCCCCTAATTAGAGCCCCACTTAAAGTTACCTTCAGGAATAATTGCATTTCAAGAGCCAGGTGCTTTTTGTTGCAGAACTAAATTCATAAAAGAAAATCAATCAGACCCCCTTTTTTTAAGTAACGAAAAAAAGGTCACACTATCTGCATTACAACCCCCCACAAGTTTTGAAAGTAAAAGATATGAAGACTCTGTTGCGTTTAGTGACTTTGAGGCACTTTATTTTCAGCGATTAAGGTTTGGCCTTGAGTTCCTCTGTGATCCCTTCTCAATCATAATGTCTAGATGAATTTTGCCGAGAGAGATATCGAGGGATGGACAGTGAAATGTAGGCTCCAGCCATCCATGGAAGTTCCTGATTAGACTGCCTCACTGGACCTTTTGTGTCCCGTCCTGGTGAGGACAAAAGAGTGCAGAGAGGGATGGGCAGGGGATAACAAGGAAGATGAGAGGTGGAAAAAAAAAGGATAAGAGGGAATATTGTCCAGCAGTACGCCATTAAACTACTCACTGTTTGAAATATTGAGCAATGATGTGCAATTAACATGGATTGTGGCATTTTAATGGAAACTGCAGGCGTTTTGGTCGCATCCTCAAGGGCGATTGTTTACAACTTGTTGTGATTGTAGCGTTTTCAGTACGTTTAGTGTTTTCTGGGTGTCTTCACACTCACTCTCGATACAATTAATCCTTCACTAGGGGAGTTTGTTCTGTGTGGCCTCTTGGATGAGGGTGTTTTTGCTGTGTGGAGGGTGTTGCAATTGGCAGGCAAATGTCAGGCTTCAAGGAAGCAGTGATTTGAGAGGCATCAGAACAGGTCCGCTTTCAGACTGACACCCCTCACTCACCTTTGACCTTTCTGTAGGCAAGCTGCCCTTGGGGGTCCACACACACACACACACACACACACACACACACACACACACACACGGACACATACACACACACGCACACACCCATGCACACACAGACACACACACACTCACACACACACACACACACACACACTTACACTGTGTGCTCGCTGTCAGTATATTACTGACAAATTGTTTAGTGGTCCATATCAACGTTGGATGCCAGTAAACTTATTATAGCCCCAGACCATGGCACCAAAACAGATTAATTTACCAAATGTTTATTTGGACCTCTCTGCATCAAAAATATTAGCATGTGATAAGAGTAAAAGTTTTTGAAAGCTGACAGAAGGCGAGAGAGTAGGCCAACTCTGACATAAGAAACTGGGTGTGTGAATGGAATAGGCACCTGTGTCCTTCCTCTGTAGAGGGAGGCCGGGCCAGAGGGAGAGGTCAAAGGGAGAAGAGGAGAAGGAATTATGGCTGAGTGTGCCAACAAACAAAGCCTCCAGGCCTCTTTGTTCTCGCTCCCCCTTTGTCTCTTCTTTCTCCTCCCTTTCCACTTTGACCCAATCTTTTTTTTCTCTCCCCCTCCTCTGTTCTTACTGGTCTCTCTGTGCTCTCTTTCACCGTATCTCCACCTGTCGCTATTCCTCTCACTATCAGCGTTACCCTCTCATCGAGTCTCCACCTGCCCGAAGGATTCACCTTTCTACTTGTGACTTGCTCCTTTTTGTTGTCTGAGTTTCTGTATTTGCGGCCCTCTTTGTCTCACTGGCACTCTCCCACTATTCATAAACCATATTTGATGTTGCCTGAGCCCTTTCATGAGGACTTTTTGTACAGTTGCCATGGGAATGTCAAACTTTGGAGGGGAGAAAGGGGGAAGATTACAGGCTCTCTCTGAGAGGGACTGTGAGCAGGCAGTAGGGCCACAAACACAACTCCCAACTTTTCATGCCACCCATTATATTCAATTAGAAACCAGGCCTTTTTGCAGTGTTTCTTCATATTTTTCTGTCTTCGCCTCCTCTTTTGTAACCTGTCGCTCGTCTCTAGTCCCCACCCTCCCGCCTCCTCCCCTCCTCTGTCCATCTGTTGCCGAGCCTCCCTGCAGAACTTGAGAAGGGCTGAGGTCAGGCAATATGCCGAGTGGCAAGAGGGAGAGCGTGATGTAAAACTGTGATGTTTGTCTCCTCCAGGTTGACGATGCCATGCTGATGTTCGACAAGACCACCAACAGGCACAGAGGTGAGACTGACCGACCCCCTCCCTATCTGATCTTTCTCCACGACTGCCTTTTCTCTCAGTATCGTCCTGAAGTTACGAGTCTTCCTCCGGGCCTTCCTGGGTATCTATTGATCCCCCTCCCCCCTGCAGGCCTCCTTCCTGTGGGCTGAGCTGGAGGAGACAAACGGGGCTAGTCTAATTAGCCAGTCCGTTAATCAGGATCAGGATAAAGCCTCCTTAAGCACCTCCCCACCCTGGGACTGATCGATTATGACAGCCTACCAGCTTTGCCCGGGCCTTCTGGCCAGGAAGGGAGGGAAGAACGGATGAGTGGGGAGGAGGTGGGGCAAATGTGTTAAGCGGCTATTACCGCCCTGATTATTCCAAACTATTAGCTGTACTGCTGCGCATAAAGTCCTTCTGTCTAAACCAAACACGACTGTTTGAAATTTGCTTCTCATGCACTTTCCTCGTCCTCGCCAGGGTTCGGTTTTGTGACTTTTGAGAATGAGGACGTGGTGGAGAAAGTCTGTGAAATCCACTTTCACGAAATCAACAACAAAATGGTGAGCACCGTAATTTGTGAAATGATAAACAACTCCGGCATTCAGTTACACTCATCAAATCCTATATTTTTGTTTTTGCCTGGAAACAGGTGGAGTGCAAGAAAGCTCAGCCCAAGGAGGTGATGTCTCCCACAGGCTCAGCCAGGGGGCGCTCTCGAGTGATGCCCTATGGAATGGATGCCTTCATGCTGGGGATTGGTATGCTTGGTAAGTTAGTATTGATCAGGACAGGAAGGATCCAGGAGCATATTAGATTTTTCTCTCACCTAAGCTTGGTAACAGCTATTCCTGCATGCAAGGCCTTAAAGGTCACATGGTGCCTCATGGAGAGAGGGCTGACCGTTGACGTGCACTTGCAGCATTCGTAACATGCTTTGTTAAAACTTTCACATTTTGTTACAAACACATTATGTGAACTGCCTATACCTTCCTCTTAGCATGTAGGCAGATGCACAGATGGTGCATTGGAGATGAAGCTGTAATTTACAAAAAATCAAACAGATAATCCAGCTATAAAATCAAGTCAGATATAACAAATGGAAAATAACGAATAGCAGTTGTAAAGCACCCAAGACAGGTCAGAATGAAATAAACTTTCCCTCATACCGGATCTTGCATGGCCAATATTGCTGCCAGTCAAAACCTTTTATTTTTTGCTCCTCCTTAAACCCCTTCCTCTAGCCTTTGAGGACTGTAATTAATGCTCTTGATATCTGAAGGGTAACTCGTTAAAAAACGAGGACACTCCCGTCAGACATTTTACAAAAGTTCACAAACAAAGGAACACTGCGTCAACCCCCCTTTAACTTGCTTTCTAACATTTTAGAAATTGCACTCAAGAGTTGTTGGAAGGGGGGAGAGGGGAAGGCGTCTGAACCTCCGAAGCTATGCCAATGCCACCACCTACTGGTCAGCCTGAAAACTGCGCCCTCTCTGAAGCGGTCTCAGTTAGGCAGAATATAAAGTTAAACACATTCACAAATAACATATTTTTATAACATGATATAGATACCTTTTGGCTTATATTGGCTAAAATCGCAAATGTTTTAGAATGGTATACTGAGATTCTCAGCAAACCTCTGTGCAATGTGCAGTGCTGAGAGTGAACAAAACAGTGACAAAACAGATAGGAAGCAGTTCAGTCTTCTACCTCTGAAGAAATTCAGACCACAGTTTAAGAATATATTCCACATCTCCATGTAGTAGACGATAGCCTGCTTTACAGGTAGGGGGCAGCACAATAACATGAACTTGATGTGCCCCTTGTCACTTCCACCATTGCTTAACTTTGCATGGTAATGACTATTCTCTCACTTTTGTTTGCCAAATACTCCTCAGTGTTTCCTGGTGACGAGATGCTGACAGTAACTTTGTCTACATAGGTTATCCCAGCTTCCAGACAGCCACCTACACCAGTCGAAGCTATGCTGGCATCACCCCTGGATATACCTACCAGTTCCCTGGTAATCACGCCACACACTGTGCTCATTTTCAGGTTGTTTTTGCCACATTTACAGCTAAAAATGCGCAGCCAAGCTAATTTACAAGGCAGAAATGTCCACTGTCATCAGTGCTAGATGAATGACATTGGGGTAAAACATAAAAAGAGATCTGGAATGGATCTGGAATGGACCTTTGGAAACAAAAGTGACAACTATTTAGCAAAGATGACATAGGATGCTCTCATTGAGCTATGGCTCAAGAAAAAACATTTTTTGCTGGATTTCCTGTTGACATTTCCCCAAACTACTTGCCTACAGCTGTCATGAACTTTGTTATAGGTTTTATCAGTAGGTTGTTTTGGTAAAGTTCTGCAATTGAAGATGTTTTTGTACATTTATTTGTCAAGTAGAGATGATTATAACAGTTTAATAGTAGTATAATACTTTTTGGATATGATCTAACTCTGTAGCGATTTCTTTTAAATGACAGCATGCGATATTCACAAGTCACATCAAAAGCAGAATCATCATCTGGTGGCGCAGTGCTTACCGCTTCAGCCTCGCAACATGGACCCTGGTTCGATTTTGAGTTTGCATGTTCTCCCTGTGTCTCCGTGGGACTCCCACAGTCCAAAAACATGCAGCAGGTTAATTGGAAAAAATTGGGAAAATTGCCCCGAGTGAGTGAATGGTTGTTTGTCTGTATATGTGGCCCTGTGATTGACTGGCGACCAGTCCAGGGTGTACCCCGCCTCTCGCCCAATGACAGCTGGGATAGGCACCAGCGTCCCCTGCGACCCTGTGTAAAGGATAAGCGGCAGACGATGGATGGATGGATGGATGTTTGCATTTGCCTGCCACAAATTTAAAAAAAAAAAAATGGCTTTCAAATTCATCCAGAGATTACTTGAAAAAAATTTCATCAAAGAGTTTCCTATAAATTGAAAAAATGAAAAACTATTTAAATGAGTTCATATAAATAAAGGAAGAAGGATGTTGGAGCCAGTATGGGAAACGGCATTATGCAATTCATCATATCCATTACCAGACGGATCATCATGTGGCCGATATAAGTTTGATTTCTTTTAAATGTTCCCAATAATTTAATCCCTCTTTTGGTCATATGCTCAATTAATTTAGTGAACTGATTTCTAATTCATCCCATATTCAAGGGAATACTGTGTAACCTGAGCAATTTGAATGCCGCCTCTGAAATTCAGCAAGTAATTCATGAAACTTATCAATAACCAGACTTAAAATGACCAAAACATTTGCAAATAATCAGTTAAATTAATCTTAGTGGTGTTTGAAACCTCTTGCCATTGGAATGGGGGTCACAATTTGTTAATGAATTGTTATGTGTCATTACATTTTCCAAAGCAAGATACGTATGTATGCGCATGTGTAAAAACTTAGAGTCCTTATTACAACTGGTGTAAACAACAGATGCACTGTCACAAATACAAACATGTTTCCATAGAAACACGGGACACATTGTGAGTATAAATGGCTGCTTGTAAATATCAAGGAGTGGAATTGCATCTACAGTACTTAGCATGTTTATGGTATGTTTGTGAGAGTGTGTGTTATTGAATGTATGATGTGAATTTAGATGTCCACCAAAGAGATACGCAACCTACCTTGCATACTGATGCCTTAGAAAGTGTGACAGACTTTAATGTTCGCTGTATTTCTTTTATCTTGATGTATCATTTCAGTAGGTGCAATTTTTAACACTATTTAATGGGCTTTAAAAACATGTTTCCAGCCTTAAGGTCCTGTTTCCACCCTCAAAACCTTTGTGACCCGATGTGTGTTCTCTGTATGTCTAGTACTGGCTTCCCAGTCATCTTCCTTCCCTGTGAGTGCGTGTGCGTTTGCATGTATGCTTGTGTGTGTGTGTACGTGTGCGTGCGCACACGCAAGTGCGTGCATATGTGTGTGTGCGTGTGTGTGTGTGTGTGTGTGTGTGTGTGTGTGTGTGTGTGTGTGTGTGTGTGTGTGTGTGTGCGCGTGTGTGTATGTGTCCGTGTGTGTGTGTTCTCCTTGCCAGCAGTGGGGGTGTGTGACTCAACAGCACTCTGATGTTTCTGTTTTAGAGTTCCACTTAGAGAGGACTCCCCTTCTGACTTCACCCCACCCCCCTGAGCTCACAGGTCAGTCAGTCCCTCCTCTGGACTTTACAAGCAGCATGTTGTCAGTCTGCTCCACGTCACTTTAGGACCAACACATCATCTTTGGTTTGCATGTTTGTGTTTGTCAGTCCTCCTTGGATTTTGTACTGAAGGCAGGATTACCGACAGTTCGGAGGAAGGTTTTCTTTGTTGCCAATGCTTTTTTTCTGTATGAGGAGAAACCCATTGGCTTAGTTCCCATATACATCAGTAATTTTTAATTACTCTTTCGGGGTCATTTGGGTGTAAGTTTAAAGTGTCTGTTCCATGCATGCAATTTTAGATAGTCAACCAGCACATTGTCTCTCCTTTCTTTTCAGCCATTCCTCTCACTGCATATGGACCAATGGCGGCGGCGGCAGCAGCAGCAGCAGTAGTCAGAGGTATATGCATTAGAAATGATATATAATCAACATTTATGTATATTCAAAATAATATTTGCACTCCAAAACCTTAGGCGTGGCCCATACAATGAAACATATCATGACCTACCTACTCTGTACCATATTTAAGAGTACAGCGGCGTAAATATCAGCTCCACTGTCTTCTTCACTGGAACTAGACTTATACCATCATTGTAATTATCCCAGGAGGCAGAGCTCATTACCTAATTCAACAGATGATGTAACAAAATGTGTTGTGCAATGATATGGGTTAGAATGGATGCAGTATTATTTTAAATAACTATCAAATGCTTGATAAATGACAGACATCAGTGATAGGTCTGATTAGCAGATAAGAGGCTTAAGGAGAAGGTGATACTAGCTGTGTAGTGTATACACAGTCAAACAATTCTTGCATGGAAACAAACCATGTTGTTAAAAAGTGTCTTTATTGAGCCTGACCTCTTGATATACTGTTCAGTATGTAAGATGCATATCCAGTGAATTTTGGAGTGGATGAGCACAAGAGTGTAGAGGCAACAGACTCCACACCAGTATTTTGTTTCCCATATAGCAATGCAGATAAAAATTAATTCATTCATTATCTATACTGCTTATCCTACCTTAAGGGTCACAGGGGTACTGGAGCCCAGCCCAGCTATCATTCGGTGAGAATTGGAGTACGCCTTGGTCTGGATACCAGTCGTTTACAGGGCCACATATAGTGACATACAATCATTCAGTCTCTCATTCCGATGAACATACTGGGGTACCTGAGGGAAACCCACCCAGACACAGAGAGAACATGCAAACTCCCTCCAGAAAGGCCCCCTGCCTGGATCAAACCTGGGGCTTTCTTGTTGTGTAACGGAAGTACTAACCGCTGAGCTGCCGCTCTACCATAGAAGGTTCAGTTACGCTATACTCTTTTCTCATTGTTGCTTTACTTTACTTTTAAGGATCCACCCCGTCTCGCTCAGCTGGATTTTTGGGAACCAGCAGCCCTGGGCCAATGGCGGAACTCTATGGAACAGCTGGGCAGGAGTCGGCAGTCAGCAGCTATCTCAGCGCTGCGAGCCCTGCCCCAAGCACTGGATTCAGCCATAGTCTGGGGGTGAGACACACCAGTATTTATTTAATGGTTTAGGTAATATTTGTATTGGCTAAAAAAAGCCAACTTATTTTCTGTTATTTTGGCTTAGCTTATGAATAAAACTGGGAGTGGAAAAAAGGTTTGATAAAAATGACGAGAGCCACTTACTTAGACCAGAGAATAGATTTCTGAATTTCTACAAATTTTGTATCAAACAGAAAAACACTGAACTTTAATGTTGTTGAAAGTAGCAACATGGAAATGTTAAATATCATGATATTCAGGAGCCCCTATTGCGATACCAGTCTGTATCTGTATCAGTCTTAAAGAATGAGACCTACAGAATAAGCAAATTACATCAAGACGGAGGAATCATTTTAAGACGGAGGAATCATTTTGTGTGAAACCGCCCTGTTAAATCATCTTTTCACAGATTCAGATAACAAAAATGTGCATAAATGAAATCCCCAAAATGATAAATTGAAACACATCTATTTGTGAACCCAAGGGGTCAATAGCCAATATTTAGTAAAAATTTAAGTTCTAGAAAATATTCGTGCTTAAATTTATACCAAATTAACATTTTTTAATATAGACATTTGTAAAAAGAAATCATGGAATAAGGTGGATGTTTTGGAAGAAAAAAAAAAAAAAGGTTTCTGCCCTCTGACCATTGAGGAATGAAAAGAGAGGACCTCCGCTCTGCCTAAAAATGCAAATCTTTGTGATGAGAAAAAGAAAAGAAGATTAATACCTAAGCAGATAATTGGTGATCACTGACTAGTCACCCAGCTCTAGACATATTAACCTGGGCTTTCCTAACATCTGTAATCTTTGATTTGTTTTGAGTTTACATGCTTGTTGGTGATGATGCTCAGCTGCGATTTATGACTACCAGTTTTGGCCTGAGTGAAAACTCATCCTTGACTTCTGATATTCTTGAATTTTGATATTGAGTGCCTGCTCTTCCAGGGTCCTTTGATCGCCACGGCCTTCACTAACGGCTATCACTGAGAATGTGAGTCAGTTCTGCTTGCACACTTTTTAAGTGTAACATAACAAACACTATAATGCAACTTGATTTTCATGAAGGTATGAGTAAACTGGCTGCTTTGGGTGTTGTTGCAGAGCTGAGACTGAGAGCTGGAAGGAGTTGAAGCTGCTGTGGAGCTGATCTGGCCTGACTGTTTAGTCCACCTCTTCGGCTGGGGGGCAACCCACCCCCTGGCATCAACCTGAATCCAGCCGACCTTACTGACGCCTCACTAAACCCCATCTTCTCTGAAAATGTTTGAAAAAGTTTGCAAAAGGAGCGAAACGAGTATCACTGCATTTAATAGCAACACCTACAGATGCTGTATTTTTAGCGTTTTGTTTTTCTGTTGTTGTGTTTCTCTTTGCTGTTACGAGCGATTGCTACGTTGTTTCTTAATTTGTTTTTGCTGACTAGGTCATGTGACCTTGGATCCTGATCTCTCTGTGACAGAGGGGTTGAATCTCCAGGTGAAGCCAGTTTGAAGGTCAGGAGCTGTAAGTTTTTCTGGAAAACTGTATATTTGTCATTAGTTGAAACTCAATTTTAACAAATTGTTTGTGATAAATACTTTTCTTGAAAATGTGTCACAAAGTGTTTATCTTGCTAGGTTTTTAACAAGACACTAAAAATTGTCAGATGACAAGGGTCATTAGTCACAGTTACATAATAGGACAACATGAGCTGTATAATTTTGTAAAATACTGTAAATATGACTTTTGTTCTGGGGTTTGAAGGGCGAGGTGCAGCTTTTTCTTTTTAATTTTATTTTATTTTTTTTGTTGGAGGCTTTGGAGAAAGGGTAATATCGGTTGTTTCGTCAATCCCTTTGTGTTGGAAACCTCAACTGTTGCGTATCATACTGACTACATTAGACCAGCTGCACTTTTTCTCCCCACTGCTTTTCTATAGATCATTTTAGTCTGTTAATTCATCCAAAAGCTGCCTCGGGGTTGAAATGATTGTCCTTTCAGCCGTGAGTTCAGTGGGAGATGGGCTGTGTCTGGAACAACACCTTATTTTTTTGGGAGCTATGGATGTGAAAACGCTCCTCATCAAGGGGAGCCAAAACATGCTGTTTTCATACTTTGTCATATTGTTGTTTTAACTGTGATTTTCAATATGTGATGACTGTTTGTGAAGGAAAATGAAGGACTTGTGTGCAGGCGTAGTCACGCACATTTGACATTGTGATGACTCTGCAGGTTGTGTTGATGTTTGCGTGAACGTATCAAATGGTTTTACACACATTGGTTTCCAATGTGCCATGTGCTTTTTTTTTTGAGGAGGAAGGTACCTCACTATCAAATGTGAAACTGAATTAGACTTTTTTATTATTACATTAACATCTATGTGCGAGTGTGGATGGTGAAACCTCTAGAAAGGTGGCTTTTCCAGCAAAAAGAAGGGGGTCTTTTAACCGTTACCTGTCAGCCCCCCAGTTCATCAACCGCTAACCCACTGGAGGTCACAGACCGTAGCAATGTGACAGCTATTTTCAGACCAAAACAAATGTATTCACAGATACAAGAACATTGCACTGGCTGAAAACGATAAAAGTGTTTCCCTACAAATAAGAACAAAGCAATTGTAATCTTCAAAATCACAGGTTTTACATTTTGATATCTTGGCATGCACTGCTTAGGGCTACCATGGTAGTTCATATTTTGATGATATTTTCACTGAAAAATAATCTTGTCAACACTGTAACTTTTCTGAATTTCTTTTTCCTGTCTTGTTTGTTCTTAAAAAAAAAAAAAAACCTTTTTCAAAATTCCTAATAAATTATTTTAAAACATTCCACTTATATTTCCTTTGTGGCCCTTTTATGCTGAATGAACATCCAGGCACAAATTAGACATTGGCTGTTAAGATATTGCATTGCAGTGTTTGAAAATATCTACTGTATTGAGGATTCGTTTTACATTACATAGGTAGTTTCCAAGGGTCCCTTTGAATCAGACAGGGGGGCCTCTCTGTGTGGAGTTTGCATATTTTCCAATTAATTGCCCATATCAGTGAATGAGTGATTGAATGTCACTATATCTGGTCCGGTGATTGACTTGTGACCAGTCCAGGGTGAACCCCACTTCTCTCCCAATGACAGGTAGGTTATGCTCCAGCCTCCCTGAGTGCAAAATAGACAGTATAGATAATGAATAATTGAATGAAAAGAGTGTCGGACACAACTTCTGATTTGCATTGAACCATTACAGGGTTTTCAACAGGGCGTCATGCCTAGTCACCTACCTCCGGTCTCGTTCGATCGAAGTACTGCATTAAATATCACAATTTTCTGAAATTTCCTCTTAAATTTTGCATGAAGAAGAACTTCTTCCATCACACAGTATAAAGTATAATCTACAGTTGATGCTCTTAAACTGAGTCCTCAGAACAGCTAACAACAGTTTTATTTCACTGTGTGAGGAAATCTGAGTCTGTAGGTTTTCCCAGATGACATTGGAGGAGAGGCATGGAACCTCCTGTACCGGTAACCAGTTGATCACAGGGCTTTAATATATAAATTTATTATTTATTATTATTTTGCCTGTTTTAGACAGAAATCTATTGATACTTTTATGTGCGGTATACTTATTTTTCAATAAACTATTCCATGACTTTGGGTCCGATTTTGGACGAGACATCTCTATACAATTTTAGATGTAAATCAATATTAAGTAGGGTCCACTTCTAATCAAGAGGGAAAATGGAGGTTCACAACATGGCAGCACTCAAGAGTGAATCCACCTGAACACTGGCCTGAGTCGTCTTGTCTGCTCCTTCTTGTGTTTTCTGTCTGCGGGGTGATTTCTGTGCTTCATCACTTCTGCTTCAGTGACTTCCTGTCCCTGCTTCCTGCTCCCAGAGGTTGGTCTCAGTGCTTCCCTTTGACTCTGCTTGTAAAAACCTTGGGGGACGTTGCAGCCTGTCATGAACACTGAGCCCTTTGTAGTCGGTGCAACACTGGTCACTTAAATAATGAGGGGGCCCCAGAATGCTCCCTTAGGAACAACCTCTGTCTCACCATTTCTGCCTGCATGGCCCATCAATATTGTCCCATTGCGGTTCTCTTCACTGGTGAATCATATTGAAATAGGATAAAAATTCTAACTCCTCCTATCTTTTAATATCTATGTCATAAAATACTTGTGTTGTCATATGAATGAATGATTTCTTTCCAAGTAAGGAGATTGGTGAACAAGGAACTTACAAGTGCAATGTATGATGTTTTAGGACTCAATTTTAAAAACTTAGAAAAAAAAATACAGGTAAACAAGTGAAACATTACTTGAAATTATAAGGTAGTTAAAACAAATGATCACAAATGCTCAAATAATTTATGAATTCAAAATATTTTATTCAGCTCAGAAAAAGATATAGACTTTAATTCAAATATGAATTAGTCAAAACACATTAAGGAAAATTGTATTTGCAGTTTCTCCTGCAATTCTGCTGGTGTCGGTGAAAGCAAATTCAAGTCTGTCTTCTTCCAGCTTGCTGAGGCAGACTCAGGCTCTGTGCCAACAACAGCTGTAGCATCATTGATAAGGCCTCCAAGGCACATCAAGCCACCCCTTCCCGCTGTTAACACCTTGGCCTCGATGCAAATTTGAGTTACGGATAACAAGAACGGCAGGTGTGGGGTGAGAACTCCGAATGCAAAACAAGACAGTGAATCATTTCTTTGTTAAAATTTTGAGGACATGAAAATGACACCTGCCCAAGACACATGTACAAACACGTTGTAGACATTGCCGCTGTATCTCTGGGAGTCATGTCACCCACTTTTCTCAAAACTTGATTTGTTGGCTGTAAAATTGGAGGATCGGGTCGGTTCTAGCACAGCAGGGTCAGAGAGCTTCCCACTGAGGGACTCTTTCTTCTGATACAAACAGAAAGGCAACACATCCAGGTTCCAGTATGCTTTTCCTCTCCATTGCACATTTCTTGACCACTTGAAGTTGACGTGGTGGAGACACAGATGAGAGGAGACTGACTGAGAGATACCCGCCAGGGATGAGGATGACACCTCCTCTGTTTTCATTAGCTCGGGTGTTTTTGCAATAACTGGCAGAGTATGACCTAATCCAAAGCTCTTTGGATTCAGCTGTTCTGTTCATTACATCGCAATAAACCTGAGAGAGCTAGTGTGACTGCAGGCTGGTAGAGATGATTAAGCAAAGGTCATCAGTGTGAGGCATTTTATGAAGGTCTTGGATGAAGTGGTTTACGAACCTACACTGGTGTAATGTGGTATTATGAAAACTCATGAGTCTTGCAATCTAACAGTGGGTGACAATGATGTTGACATGGCAGCAACTCTTGGCATAGCGGTATATTTTATCTGAAATCAATTTCATTCATAAAAAAAGATGTAATTGCCGTCAGTTACACGCCAATTCCGCACGTTGACACCACAGCAGTCTGGTGTTCATTCATTCATTCCAAGAACCAACTGACAATGCAAAAGGATTCCTTAAAAAAAGGGACCTTATGACCTTCATGTGACCTTCTATTGAAGAACCCCACCTAAACTGATAACTGCATAACCCACAACCAAATTGTGAGAGGAAGCACACTGCAGTGACATTAATAATAACTAGTGGTGAATTATATCAAAAAATCCACACAAAAAAAATCAAATTTGGTGCCATAAACAAAGCAAGCAATTGCAAACACAAACTGTTTATCACCCACTTATAAGTAAATTATTTCTGTATTTAAAGATTTCGCTCTGTAAATGGCATTTATATGTAATTTCATTCTCTCTGTTACTTGCAAAAAACAGCAATCATTCAAAAGCTTCTGGCCAATTATTGTAGTTCATTTTATAAAAACTTTGGTTTGTTAAGCAGCAAAAACATCAGTGTCAATTATGATATTTTTAGTGACGTAGTGGCAGTATACAAATTTATATACTACTTTTTATTTACACCAACTGACAAAAGCACTCACAGAAATATGAGTGTGTCGACACAGGAATACTGATGACTCTGTGTTTTTATTTTGAGTGTCCATAACGGGTTTTACAAAGGTGAACCACATGTAACTGGATAGCTGTGAGAACACTGAGAAACACATGCATGACACAAGAACAGAAGAGTTTGGCACTACAGAAGAAGTGCAGCATATTTCTATGAGGCATATATCATTTAAAAAAGAAAGACACAAAAAAAATCAAAACATTTTTTAGATATGGAAATCTTATTGACATTTTAGACTTCATTTCTGCTCTTTGCAGTCATTCAAAGAATTATATGCAAAAAACCTGGCTTTACTTTTAAAACCCTTAACTGGTCGCCAGTCAATCGCAGGGCAACATACATAGAGAGACAATCATTCACTCACCCCCTCATTCGGGAGAATTTTTTTCCAATTAACTTGTTGCATGTTTTTGGACCGTGGGAGGAAACCGGAGAAAACCCAGGCAGGCACGGGGAGAACATGCAAACTCCACACAGAAAGGTCCCCTTGTCGGAATCAAACCGGGGTAACTGGTGCTGTGAGGCAGAAGTGTTGATGACTGCGCCACTGTGCCGCCTGTTCTAGATCAATCTTGGTTATTTTCATCACTTAATTTCTTGATAATTCTGTGTAAACTTCTAGCCCTCTGACGGGCACGTCTACCTTTTCTTTTTCTTTTTTGCTTTGTTTGTGTTTTGTTCAAGGGCTTTGTTGACAAAAGATAACATAAAACGAAATGAAATAAAACAACACGTTTAGACAGACATCACGAGGGCTACTTTTCAATATTTTTCCAATTTAAACTGTAAAATTAGATGCATTTAATCACCTCGTTTGTTTAAAAACAAAGTTTCAAGAGGCATCCCTAATTTCTTGACAACTAATGGTAATTTTTTAAGCGTCCCAGGTCAAAGTCCATGCGCTTGTCCTGTTCTCCATTCCCTCCTGCCTTTGTCGTCCAACGATTTCATCCCCTCCTCCTTTTTCCACGCTTTTCACGGTGCAGCACCGTGCTGCATTGTGGGACAAGGGGTTCCCGGTTCGATCTAGCCCATAGCGTCTAACAAACCCAGATCCGCCTCTGGTCAGATGTGAGCCGACTCCCGCTGATAGAAGAAAACTAAGTATTTGATCGAATTCACTCGACGTGTTAACAGTCGGAGGACCGCTTTGAACGGACTCGCCCTTTAACGGGTTAAACCTCTCGGCGGCTGGAGGCGGAAGAAGTGTGAATGTGTGTTTTTCCTTCCACGAGTTGTACGAAAGTTCATGTAAAACACGGACGCTTGTATGTCAAACCAAGAACTGAGGTCGGTAAACTGCGGTGGCGGGTAAACGGCCCAAACGCAGCCGTTTGACGTTTTTCTTCTTCGAAGGAAAGGAGAAGAAATCACTCAAGAAAAAGACGGAAACGGGACCAGATCGTCGGACTTTTCTTTTTTTTTTTCCCTCCCAGCTATAACACACCGATGATCTGAGGCCGACGAGACTTCGATTTAGGTGGGCGTCGTGGTTTGTTTATCGCTGCATGACGTGTTTGTGAACTTTCCGCTGTTTGTGTGTGTGTGTTTGAATGCAGCACCGTTCTGTTACGTTTTCCTCTGTGTGGATAACACGACCGAGATACCTCAAGCCCCCTGGTGGTCAGTCCTGGTATAGCTGGGGGGTCGGAGGTCCATGGACATTCACTGATCATGCATGCGTGTTCCATGCCTTCAGAAATGGGGAACAGCAACAGCGACAGGGCCAGTGGGTGTCAGGGTGAAAGGTCATACCGAGATGGACAGCAAGGTGGGAAGGAGGCCCACGCCAACATACTGCTGGACAGCACCGAGGACGCAGACATTATGCTGAGGGATCCAAAGGTATATCGTATTCACTTGCCCTGCAGCAGTGCCTTCATCAAGCACTGGATTAACTGTAATTTTTTTGCCATTGCTTTTCCTTTACCTCAACATCTATTATGAAACGACATGAACTTTTATAAGAGGTATACCCTAATTAAAGTGATCACAAGTTGAACTGTGGATCAGATTTGCATTGTTTCCATGCCAAGCTCGTTGCTGCGCTTGAGGCGGAAAAAGGATTTGATCGAAGACGGCAAATGACCCACTGAAAAAATTGACGTGCAACAAAAAATAAGAAAGATTGAAGATTGCAAAAAAAACATATTACGGGTTAATTTCAGTTTTCAATTTTTAGCAGGGGAATGACCCACACCATACAGTGTGTCCGGTGAACGTGCCAAAGTGATTACATTTTTGCAGAACAAGTACAAAACCACTTTCTTTCAGCAAAACAGAGTTTTGTAGCTCCAAATAATTTCTGCAACGAAATAACTATGAAAGAAGACTCTTGAAGTAGAAACACTCTGAAAATGTGACTCTAGAATAAACCCAGATAAATATAACACAGTGTAAAACACAACAGGAATATCTTTCCTGGACACCTATGAGTACACCTGTGCGTCACTGAGACACTAAAGTGAAATAACCAGAAAAACTCCTGCACACTACCTTTCTGTTGGTTGTGTTTATTGTAAATACAATGTTTGGTCTCTTCAACTATCATCAGGTACAAAGTTAGGACCTGCTCTTCATCAAGTTATCTGAAATACAACAGAAAAACAACAGAAACACACTGTAAAGGAGACAATATGTACAGCTTTACATCCATAGATTCAGTAGTATGAACTGAATATTCTATGCTGGGCCTATGACTTATAAATCAATGATGAGGGATGCTTTTGTTCCTTAAAATGCACATGGAGGAGAGATAAGCTGGGGGGTGAGGAAGCTCCCACACAGCGCAGGTGTGTCCTCAGCAGAACTCTCGCCCCTACTTTGGTGATGATGCACAAAAGAAACATGAGACGCAGCCGTCACGATGGAAAAGAAGTCATTTATCATTTAACGCATTTCTGCCACGTTTTCCTGTCTGAACCCGAACCAAGCAGCTAATGTGTTTGGTATGTTAGACCCGAAGTGCTGTTATTGTCTTATATGCTGCAGGAATAGGAGAGGAGAACACATTGAGGTCAGTTACACAAATAGCAATAAAGAAAACCAAAATATTAAGAAGAATGCAAATCTTGAAATTCAGCATATTTAGTTCTTCCACAAAGCTACCCGGACACATATAAAATGTATAGATCTGGTTTTGCAAACCATGCAGTACCACAGACACATACATATACACATACACACACACACACACACCATTCCACACACCAATTACAGGTTCCAACACATCCGGTACTGGTTTATAAACAAACTGCTATATATAAATTTCAGTAGAAAAGTGGAAGTCACCCACAGTGAATTGTTTCCCTGGCATTTATTAGTTGATCAGTTTTACGCTTCATGTCTCTGGCTCTGGAACCAGCTGCTCTGCTGCTGCAATCTTAGAATGATGTTTGAAGATACCAAGAGCCGATAAAGTCACAACTGAGATTCGTGTATCAACAGTAACATTGGCTGACAAATCGACTGTTCAGTCCCCGATAAACAGCCCACAAGTATGAAATGTCACATGGAAATGAATCAGATAAGAGAAACAGAGAAAAGCGATGCAGTGGTCAGTAGCAGACATGCAACATTACCACCATTATTTGATATGTCTCAAAATAACGGCACCAAGACATGGGTGTCTGATCTTTGTGAAATTATCCATTGTCTCACATAATACTGAGTTCTTCCTTACCTCCTCCTCTCTTATCTACCAATTTTTGATAATGGTACTTGTGATATGCAAAATAATGAAGGATTTACAATTATTGTTTATTATGAAAATTCTTTATTTTCAAAATTCCAGGTATAATAAAAAAGTAAAACCAGGGATATGGAACAGAATGATAAAGACAGAAGTCTAAAGTTCAACCAACAAATTAACCAAAAAATCAGTTTAAAGATATAAATGTGGCAATAAAGACCTAAAATTCCCACCAAAGGTGGAGAGAGATTGAATTACAAGCTGCAAAAAAGTAATATATTTCTGAAATTGAAAATGAAAGTGGGTTAGACATCTGAAACGTGTTTTATGTTATATGTTTGATCCTACTGGCCAATGGAAGTATTACATGTTTTCATGTGAACTGAGGGGGTGGGTTCCCTCAGTCTGGGGCCCTACACTGTTCTGACCCAGGCCTTGGGTGGGGGGTTTATGAGGCTCCCACTGCCATGGCAACAACACATTGCTATCATGCTCTCCAGGCTCCGCAGGAAGAGCAAGAATTTCTGGCCTGGCAACAGGATCTGGAGAGTGACAGCAAGTTTCCAACACAGGCCAGGCCCACTGTGTTCAGATGGTCCGGGGGCGCCAAAGAGGTCTTTGTGTCCGGTTCTTTCAACAACTGGGCCACCAAGATCCCCCTCAACAGAAGGTAGTCCCTGCCCCTCAACAAATTGAATGCCCGGTGCCAGATTGTACAGAAAAGATCCCATTGTTTCCTCTGAAATTCAGTAAGAACAACTTTGTGGCGATTGTGGACCTACCGGAGGGGGAGCACCAGTACAAGTTCTGCGTAGACGGGCAATGGCTCTTGGATCCAACAGGGGTGAGAGGAATTCAACGGTTATGATTTTGCTTCTCCTCCAATGTGCCTTCGGTTTATTCCTGTTTCTCCCTTCCTTTTATCCCATCAATCGTACCATCAGGCGGTGATGACGTCAAAAACAGGAACAATTAACAATGTGATCCAAGTGAGGAGGACAGACTTTGAAGTTTTCGATGCCCTCAGGCTTGACTCGCAGGAATCTGCTGACATCTCAGGTATTAATCCCCTCTCTTGACTTTGTTTTAAGTCTGAATATGTGATTAAGTTTGTTTTCCTATAAATGTCTGTCCATCCTCTCTTCCATTTTCCATATCACTGATCGAGTTGAGGATCTCCGAGGTGCAAATGACACAGAGTTGCTGCTTTTATTTTTTTATCCTTATTTCACAGACTTATCGAGTTCTCCCCCTGGTCCCTACCAGCAAGACCCATATGTCCTCAAGCCAGAAGATAAGATCCAACATCCACCCATCTTACCTCCACACCTGTTGCAGGTGCTACTCAACAAGGACACGGGGATTTCTGTAAGAAGGAATCTCTAAGCTGCGGCATAAGCGCGTTTTCAGTCTTTGCACCGTTCATACATTTACTGTCTTGTCTTTTTGATCAGTGTGACCCAACACTACTCCCAGAGCCTAACCATGTGATGCTCAATCACCTATACGCCCTCTCCATCAAGGTAACAAACACCCACATGGCAACTCTCATACCCCACTCTGTTTCTATCACAGTCTTGTTTTCTATCCTTCTGTCCATCGCTATTGCTCCTTCTCTTTCTACCCCAACTCGGCGAAACAGAAGGCCGTCCGTATTGAGCTTGGATCTGTCCAAGGTTTGTGCTCGGTAAAGGGCAGTTTTTCCTCATCGCTTTCAACCAAGTGCTTCCTCATGGGGGAAATTTGAATTTCTGTAAATCATTTTAAAGATTGTGCTCCAGACCTGCTTTACATATAAACCGTCATAAGATAACTGATTTTGTGCCACATAGATAAAATCTGACTTGACTTAAATTTGACTCTATCATTCCATGTCATGATATTTGCTTAGGAAGCGTCTAATGCAGATTAAGTGCATGACATTAAAAAATGCCCGTACACCTCCTCCTCTCATGCCAATTAAATTCTTCCTTAGGGCATAGGAACACAATTATTGACCATGTTTTTGCTCATTTGAACGGTAAAAGATTTTTCACTGAAACCGCAACGCTTGGTTCAAATCCTCATTTCCACAAAAGTGCTGTTCTTGACATTGTGTTGCAGGATGGTGTGATGGTTCTCAGCGCCACACACAGATACAAAAAGAAGTATGTGACCACGCTTCTCTACAAGCCAATTTAATTCATAATCCCTGGATCTCGCCTCTGTTCTTTGAAATGTGTATTTTTGATATTTCTTCTGTGTTGCTTAAATTCAGAATAAATGTCATATATGAATGTTAAAGACTCATCTGCTTTTCTTCTCTCTTGTATAGTCTAAAATTTATGACTACATACAAAGACTGTCAAAAAATACAAACACAATCAGCAATCTGTATAAATAGAAAAAGGTTAGATTTTGAGGACATTGAAGTCATGTATTTTCAGGAGGTTGGATATTTTGAAATTATACAGTCATAGATTTTGTTGTCACAACCTCAAATCTGTTAGACTCTGTATCAAATCTACAAGCAAATGTCATAAATCAGTGAAACTCTGTCAGAGTTTTCTTCAGAACAATTCTAATATACTCCCCTAGATGGGGGTTATGGCCTGAAATCACCACACACTATTTAATTATTTCCAAATCTTGTATTAAAGTAATTTTGATTTTGCTGCTCTACTGCAGCCATAGCTCGCACCCAACTGTAGTGTGTGTATTCAGAGATTTTTAATTTTCTTTGATTTGCGTCTTTAATCTCACAAATTTACAAAACTGATCTCTAAAAATACATGCTTTCCTCCTAATTTTTCCTGTATTCACCTTTTTTGCATTTGTATTTACTTCTTCATATTTTATAGACACCTCTTGTATTATTGTCGGTCAGAAGAGTTTGCTGCACAGTGCAACTGTAGATGAGAACAAATCATCCTTTAATTCTTTAATTCCAGTAGTCCTTACCCAGGACACTTGAGTAATCTGTGATAGAGGTGAGGGGAAAAACAGGATGCTGTTCTGCAGAGCTGAACCATTATTTGCCACACAACTCATGACAGTATTTATAAAGGGGAATCCTTTCAATTTCCCCCCCCAAAATCCCCCAGAATTATGACCAACAAGCAAACCTCTACAGTCTGATGTACGAATAAGTAAAGACAAATATAGAAAAAAATGTCACTTGAGGCAACATCAGCAACACAAACATGACAGAATCAATCCAGATCGCAACTTTATTTCTTTTTCCATGTTAAAGTAATTCTCTGCTGCTTTTGGTGACGTGTCTCAGTTTATACAGTGGACTTTGGGATCCAGGTTCTTGTTCGCTGGGTTAAAAGTGGCCTGAGCAAAGCAGTGAGCCGCCACCCGGTCACACTCGCACACAGCCGCCTGGCACTTGTCATTGGAGGCTGCAGAGAAACACAGCCAAGATGTGAAATTAGTCCACTGCTGAATGAAGGAATATTCCTTCTTCACTTCCAATTGGGAGATGCTCCACAATTCATACAGGCTCTTTTTGTATTTCATTCCCTGTTAGGAATCAAACTCTGGCCAAAAGTGTTTGATTTTAACACTCTGCTGCTGCATGAATACTGTCTGCAGTATCAAAGGTCCACACTAAGGTGAGAAGGCGGTAAGAAACAGAAATATTTGTATTATATTTAATAATTTACAGAAAGCCTCAATTTTAATGCCATTTGCGTTCATTTTTTGGGCCATGTTTTATCTACTTTTTATTATCATGAAGTTCATACCTTCATACTAAAGGGCTGATAAAGATAATCTAAGGACAGAAAGATAATCTAAGGACAGAAAACGGACTCTCGGTCCCCCATCCCCCAAAGACATGTTTTCTCATTGTGCATGTAGATATCTCCCATTTAAATTCTATTTATTTTCAAGCACATATTGATATTTAATAACTATGTTAACTTTTTCTTTTTCTTATAACTTATTCCAAGAGAGTCCAAGTGAGTTGAAAACGGGTGGCAAACATATCAAGGTCTCACCTGAGCAGGTCACCTCCTGATTGGAGCAGGTAAATTCGTAGACCAGAATGTAGGGGAGTTGCGATATTGACGTGCAGCCGGGTGTCTTTCTGCTTCTTTCATAGCATTTATCATGAGCATAACAGCACCTGAGTGCACAAAAGAAGTAGCATGACTATATGTAATAATATGATGATATCATTGTATTATGAATTATTATCAATAATATTACTCTGTATGCCATATAATATTAAAAGGTGATTTGTGATGATCAGATGTTAAGTTATGAAATATTCATACGCATCATGATATATGACATCTTCTTCTTGTGTTCTTCTTGTCCAGAATACTTTAAATCACTCATCTATCAATATTTTAAAAAGATATGATTGCCCTTTTTTAATTTTTAATATCCTAAGTTTCTGAAATTTCCCCCACAAATTATTAGGTAATAATTTATATGACATTTGACAGTTACCAGTATATTGCTGGGGCCCTACATTCACAATAAAGGGTGTCCCCCTTACTTGTCCACTTCATCCACAGGTGTTCCTATTCCCCCAAAGCCGCACCAGCAGCCATAGTCATTGTAGTTCAGAGGGTTGACGCCTGGCTGAGTGCACTGAATCATCTTCCCGAACTGCCATAAGGCCCTGGGCAGTAGTGTACCACTAACCATATAAGCTAGTTAGGACAAGTGACTCAGTCAGACACATTTCGATTAAGAGGAAGACAAGGCAATGCACTTATCAAACCGACTTACGGTACCTTTTACATTTTGGGGAAAAAAAAAGCTCTTACCACTTAGAAGCAGAAGCAGCAGCGAAGGATTTGTCAGGTTCATGGCTGCAGGGAGAGAAGTAGTCTAATTCAGCAGAGCTTTCTCTTTATAAAGGCCACAAGGGGAGAAAAAAGAGGAGATAAGAGGAAAACATGTGGGTGTTGCTCTTAGAGTGGCCGAATATTTGAGTTTGAAGAACTACGTTTGTCTCAATGATTCATTTTAGTGCCTTAAATTTACACTTCAGAGTATTGCCAAGGAAAGCATACAAGTCTATGGATGCAGACAGTAGTGTTGGCATTCCTGTCACAGTTACATCGTAATGGTGTTCAAATATTTAAACAATGAGACAGAAGGCTTGAGTTTCGTTCCACTCGTTTAATTAAGTCTCTCTCCAGTAAATAAGACTGATTCCTGCTGTCGAGCAGTGAAATGTCACTGCAGATCAGCTGTTCATTTTTTAACAAAGCCTTATTTGTTTTTACAGTGAATGTGATATCATTCTCAACTCTTGATCCACTGATTTTTTGCTCATTGCTGCTGGCTGCCAATGTAATGTTTTAGATTCCTGTATTGTCTCATGTTTTCAGCAGAAATTTGCTTCCCTATTTCTTAGTCAATATTTTGTAGAATTGTTGTGTTCTTTCCATTCCCTGTGTACTATGTTGTGGCATTTCCTTGTAATTAAAACAAGTTTCCTACACTCAGCTGTGTAAATAGCAAACACTTGCCAGAGTTCCCACGTTTCTCAACATTGCAATACTGGCAATAATGTTCCTTAATATACAGAGGAAGTAATATTTAACACAATTTTACAAAATAAGTGACCATTTGCATCTAAAGTGACATGTTTGTACATGTAAATTAAAGTTTGTGTGTTTTTAATTTGCACAATCAACGCTCAAGCATCTTCACACAGACTCCCTGCCCATGTGTGCTTTACATATCTGACTTCATGTGTGCAGTAAGCCTGTTTGACAGATGGCAGGAGGTCAAAAGGGCCTGAACAATGTTTAAAATTTAAGCTTGACACTCCAGATTTCGACCATGAAATGATTCTGACTCACTCCCTGTTCCTCCTTTTCCTCAGTGTCACAGCCTGCGAGAGCAACCACTTTCTGGATTTCTATTTCATTGCTTGTAGAGTGTGTCTCATTGTTCAATCTCTTTCATGTCTGATCTGTGACTCAGTTCTCTGCACAAACATCACAGGAGTACTGAGGACTCAATACTTGATATCTTTTGATTTGTTTTGCTTTTTTTAATTTCATGGGCCGCCTCAGAGAATGTATTTTCAAAAAATTATATCTGATTTGACAGCAGTAAGAAATAACTTGCAGGAGAACCACACTTTTTTTTCTCAGAAGAGAAAAAAAAGATTCGACATTTAGTTACTACTGGTTCGTAATTGCCAATGCTATTTTTGATACCATTATATTTAATTGATCCCCAAAAAAAGTTGAAAAAGAAAATAATTATGAATAGGTTTTCGATATATATTCCGAGGAAGGAATCAAAATATTTAAGCATCTATTTTGGGTGCATCATGACCATTTATTAATATAAAAAAAACTAAACTACAGAGATTAAGGGGCTTTAAACGCACCGTCTGCCACAAACCTAGTATTGGGTTACCTAATGTTGGATCTAGGTATGGGCCTGTTGGGGTCATGAGGTTTAGACTCGTTCTTCCAGTGGACTGTTATTCAGGAACTTTGCCCCAAAGTTCAATCAAATGTAAAGGTACAGCAAACAACCCTCTCCGTGAAAAGCCACTCATAATCCATTCACAACCAAACATCTCACACAGGGTCTGAAAACACTGAACTGGGTGCCTCTCTTTAAGAACACTTATAAGACTTGAAGGGGTTTAACTCTGGATTAGAATGCTAATCCATTTGAGATTTGATGTGAAATAAGATCTTCTGGTAAGTGTTTAACTGCAGACGTACAGGTGAGTCAGCCTTTTCAGGTCCCTCACATGTGAAATTAACCGCCAGAGGAGATCAGCCACACTCAAACGCATTTTTTTCTCTTTGCAGTCACTTGAAATCTCATACTGTTTTACCCCTGTTAATACATTTCCTCTCATTCCATTTTATTTCTATGCTTTTGTATAATTAGATATGTTCGGGCACCACTCAATTTATAGCACTGACTCTGATTCCTGAACATGTGCACCACCTACCAATCTGATACCAGCGTGTTAGTCATAGTAATTTTACACAGCAACCAAATTATATGTATGGATTCCCTTAACTGTTATATTCCTTGTTTTTGAAATTTAAAACACCCAAACAAAGAGTGAATGCAACAGAACTTTGTTATGTCCATCCGTTTGACAGTTAATCCTGCACACTACAGCCCTGCATAATGTACACCTCTCTTGGTTTTGTCTTTTTTATTCTGAAATACTGTCATGCAGTCTTGTTTTAAATCTAAAGTAGAGGTTTGCTAGAGGCAGTTGGAGTCTTTTGCTGGAAAGAAATATGATTGGTCAAACATCCACACCTCTCCGGCCTGCGGTAAAAGAGTCAGGTGACATGTCATAGATAAGGACAGAGTCCAAATCACCAGCTTGTACTTCATGGCAGAGGCATGGATAGTGTGCAGAATTCCACATGGTTTAACCAATAGCTTCAACCTGTTGAGATTATTTGTCATATCAGTTTCAGCAGCCAGACATATGCTTTCTTCTTGGGCCAGATATGGGTCTCAGGGAAACTGAGCAGTGAAAAGATGAGGACTACGTTTAGGCCAAACACTGACTGATTTATTTTGGAAATGACAGCAGTCGTGTGGCCGACTTGGAAACTACATTTCCCAATACAAATGGTGATTTGACATATAAAGAACTAGCTTTGACCAGGGGCAGCCTATCATCTGATAACCTTTAGTATTTTGGCAAATCATCCCTCATGTTTACCATATAACCAGGACTAGGTGATTTGCCTTACTGGCTGTCAAATTACAATAACTTCAAGCACCACCCATTTCAGGTTCGATTATTGAAAAAATATTGACAAGCATTTCTTCATACTCTAATCTCACTCTTCAGTGTCCTTTTCACTGAAGCTAATTATCTAAAAAGTGTCTAAACGACTGGCCAGACTTTCAATCTCTATAAAGAGTCAAAAGATGAAACCTTCTAAAGGAAAATACTTTCTTCAACATGGCCTTGGTTTTTCATGTGTGTTGGTTATAGATCCTGAAGCCTTGCAACATAAGGACTCGTGGTCTTCATCAAACCCCAAACTGAATTTTAAATGTACATGTTCAATAAGGCCCACAGTGAATCACTTGTCAGTTTACTGCATCAGACTGGCGTGTGTTAATGATAATGCGACAATACACGGGGAATCTCTTGGTCGTTAGATTAATCGAATCGAAGGCCAGGTTCTTTTTTGTTCCTTTTTACCCCTTCTTTATTCCTCTTGGTCATTCATCTGACAGTGACAAGAAAGTAACCATGTGCTTTGCCAAGGCATAAAGGACCTCCTTCCTGCTGACCACTGCGAATAAACTGAAGGACAGACATCAGGAACCAACACTGGAGAGAACTATTTTATTGTCTGAGGAGATCTAAATAGACAAAATGTTGTTGTATAATTGTGAAAGTGGTACAAGATATTTGATCTCTTTTACACTGTCAGCTGCTCAGAGAGATTCAGGCTTTCATTTCACAGATGTATCTGTATAACATCATACAGTCGGCATCGTTCCACAGCCTGCGTTTGCGTTTTGCAGTTGAATGCAGCTGCCCGCAATCCTCTCCGTTTTCTCTGTAGTCCCAGTCATCAGGCTGACCCTCATCCCAGAACCTGAACACACACACACAAACGCAAAGGGAAAAAAGGAGAGGGGTGACTTTCCAAGAACTGAATTTTGAATGTCATTTTGGCCTCTCTTACTTTGGTGTTGAACTGAAGTCAGTTCCATCCACCCAACTCCAATGACCCTCATGTTCTCGCTCCACAAGTCCAATCCAGTAATTGTATCTGATTTCAGAAATTTGCGACAGGTAGTCCTACAGGAAATGAAAGGCACAGTACGTATCGCTTTATTTTGAGTCTGTTGGTGCGCCCAGGTGTGTGTGTGTGCATGCATGAAATGGTAATGTGAAAATATCTTATAGAAATTGGATGAAAAAAAGAAAGCAACAAAAAAAAACCGAGATATTGTTCACCTAAAAAACTAAAAATATTGATAGGATTCTTTTATGGGAAAAAATAAGGAATAAAACATTCTATTCCAACATAAAGGCAAACATTAATTTTGGGCATAAACATTATACATTGAAAAGTTATGTCTGCGATATAACTGAGGATTGCTGAGTTCTCTTTACCAAGGATAAAAACTGCTTTTATTTTGGTTACTTTTATCAAATATAAGCAGAGTGAGGGAACAACTTTTGGGAGCTGGAGGCCCACAGTCCCTGAAACCTGTCCAAAGTTGAATTCATGCTCATACTCACCAGTTCCTCCACGTTGTTTAGAACCAGGAGGTGCCCTCCATGTGTTTGGCACAGCTCCTCTGCTTTGCTCCAGGTGACAGCGTTGGTGGACAACAGATAGCAGCTGCTCTGGGAAGACACCCATCCTTCCCTGCATGACCCTGTTTTGATGCAGATCAGGTGAAATGCACAGACAGGAACGGAAACTGAATGAAGATTTGAATGAAATTTTAATTGTACCTCTGACTGGGGTTTGTTCTTTTAAATAGATGTCCTGCGGGGTTGCACCTTTATTAAGAGAACCACAAAAATCATGTTTCACAGTGGGTTGACATTATATGGCTGCAACATTGTATAGACATGGAAGCATTTTATTCTTGCCTGAACTGGAGAATACAGAGAATTGGCTTAGTCTCTCCAGGTGAATTTTGACGTTTATGATTTCCTTGTTCAACTTGGTAACTTTAGGAAGGAGTCAAAATTCAATTGGAAAAGTAATGTGAGACAAAAAGTATGAAAAAACAATATTAGTGGAAATAGTTTTAAAGCCTTACATTGTACTCCGGTGACCATCACGAGAATAAACAGCAGCAGAACCAAGATGCCATACAGGCAATACACCATTATCCTCCTCATACCTGAAGATATTGAAAGGAATTCTTTTCCCAGCTTAAACTATTATTTGGAAAGATCAAATCGAAAGATATGTGTGCATTTTACCTGTTTGAGGAGTCAGGCTGTGCTGTGCAGGCACAGAGGTGTCATCGGAAGACCCAAAGTGGTGGTACTGAGAATCCATCGCTGACAGGGGATTTTAAAGGCAGTTCATAATCTTCAGTACCCCTTTTTGAATTTTCATTTTTCCTAGCTGTATTTCTCCAAATAAAACCAAATATTTATTGCAGACTCATTTTGAAACTCTCATGGTGAAGACTGCTACAACCCAATTGTTTGTTTTTATGCCAAAAATCGTTAGATTTTAACAATTTACTCAATAAGGGCTATGTTATGTTTTCTGTTATGAAGTGTGTAACAATAAGCATATAATTTAAACAGACTTGCTGGATTTAAATAGATGATATAATAATCAGTGAGTAGTTTGGAAAAAAAAGATGTTTTTAGCAACATCAGGATGAGTAACACGTACAAGCTTTTTATTCATATTAACAAAACGACAACAACAATAATGATGAAATCATAATAATTGTTTTAAAAACGTACTTACCGCTGGAGAGAGCATTCATCTTTTACCCTCATCAAACAGAAAAATCGTCAGTTCTTTGGTTGGACTCTGACCAAGAGATCACAAAAAGTTGCCCCCCGTTTAAAGAGAAAAACTTAACGTTGAGACACATGGTCTTTGCAGAGCATTGAAACAGGAACCCTGATTTATATCATTGCAGTTATTAAAAAGATAAATCCCGTGTCATAGAAAAAAAGTTTGGGCCCCTAATTTCCAGGCAATTTTTGACAACATATTGATGATTATATTACTCCTCATTTTGGTGGTGCTCAGTAAAATTTAGGTCATCTTTTCTCATTTCCAGTTATTTTTCTGTGATTCTTGTGATTTAAATTTGTCATTTTGAGGTGGTACTTTTTTAATGGATTCGCCACTTTTCCAATGACTTTGAAAAATACCTCTTCACTCAGGGAAAAGGCGATGTGCCACTGAAAAAAAAAGTTGTTTTTAACCAGATGATCATATTTCAAATTATTACTTGAGACAAGACTTGGTTCATACTCGTAGACGTTAAGGCAGGTTACAGACTGCACTGACTTGTATGGAAAGAAGAGATTTGCTGTATTACTCTTTCCATGCCGCTTGGTGGCGCAGCACGGTTTGTTTCCTCCATTTATCGCCCAAGTACAAGTCGTTTCCGGTGTCCGTGTCGTCATTCGTCTGTGAAGACGGCAAGATGGCTGTTGTTAGACGCCTCTCCCAAATGTTACTGCGCTCGTCTTTGGCCCAGACCAGGCGCCAGCTTTCTGCTGTTGCCGGCGACCACGGCGAGCAGGCAGGTGAATGTGCCATCGCTTTTAGAAGATATCTTGTATTACTTTGACTTTCCTCCGTAAGAACATTTTACAGTGACCTTGCCGGGCTAACTGTAGCAATGCTGGCAAGAGCGTTAGCTTAACAGTCTTGAGCGGACAGCATGCCAGTCTTAAGTTTTCGATAAGTTGTTTCTGTCTATTGGATATAGTTGAGTTTTGGATGTCTTCTTAATTTTTAATTGTTAGTGAAGCTGAGTCACGTACCCACGTCCCGTAAGCTTCACGAAAGATCATCACCGGGTCCTCCGGAAAATCCAAGTTTCGTTTATCGAAGAAGCTGCATCGAATAATTTTTGAGGAAGATTGCAGCATCACAATACAGACATCTGAACTCACCAAATACAAGTATTTTAAGCTATACATGAGACGTTTGAATTAAAACAGAAGTTACGTGATCGAAAGCAAGGATTGTCATTCTTAAATGTCTCAATGTCTACTGCGGAAGGCCAATATTGTAAATTGTAGATGTGTAAAACAAAATTGTTTAGAGCAAAATTGAAGTTTGCAGTTTTGAAATCCAAACTGAAATATTGGGAGACTTCCACTTTTGTTTTTTTTAAATTCTATACTACAAAGACGCTTAAGAAAATTAAAACATTTTCATTTTGTAATTTTGTCTTAGGTTGCATGTAGATTAAAGATTGGTTGTGTTCTGTTCATTTTAAAAACAAATCTAGTTTGTTCTTTTAACCTGTTACAAAATGAGGGGGTGGGGGTTTATGGATCAATGATTCTAGTTTATTGCTAATGTCTCAAGTTGGATACCTAATTGTTGTGTTTTGCACATCACAATGTTGTTGTTTTCCAGCCAAAACATGGAAGATCCTGACATTTGTGGTTGCCCTACCGGCTGTAGGTGTTTGCATGTTGAACACCTTTCTTAAAGAGCAGAATCACAGCCACGAGCAGCCAGAGTTTGTCCCATATACCCACCTCCGCATCCGCAGCAAGGTTGGATTTCAGTTCCCGGAGAAAGATCATCATTTCAAAATGAGGCAATATTCTTATCAAATGATGCATTTCATTTTTATTCTTAACAGCGTTTCCCATGGGGAGATGGTACCAAAACCCTTTTCCACAACCCACATTTGAATGCCCTTCCAGATGGCTATGAGGGGCACGATGAGTAATGCTGCCCTACAGACCCTACAGCTGGAGACGGGACCAGCCCTCCTGTTAGATTTGTTTTAAACTTGACCACACTCTTTCTGTTTACTCTCTCCATTTTACTCTTTACCTCTGCGCCCTCAACAATGGGCGCTGAACCAACAGCTCTGGACCATTACGCAAACTGTCAGTTGAATCTGTATCAACAGAAATAAAGTAACTTAACTTAGTTGATTAATCTTTGTTTTGTTGCGTGTCATCCAGGTTTGAACATGCTTTCAAGTATAAACGTTTTTTTAAATATATAAATCCAGGACCTTCATAGTAGAGAAATATCCCATGAAATACAGTGACGATGTATTTAGTCCATTATTTGATCAGTCACATCTGACTTACTTCAAATCAACATGGCTCCCTCAAGATTTGCCTCATCCCTACTGCTTAAGTTAACATATTTAATGTTGGAACACATCCTTCACCTTTCAATTCAGATGACCTTGCACAGCCAGTTGTCCTGCACTGGTATTCATTTGGGGACAAATTACACTATCCTGTAAATATTTACCCTTACAATTTCATGTATTTATGAGGGGACTGCGTACAAAATCAGTAGGCCCAAATACAGCAAAAATATTTGTACCAGACTAGACTTAAAATGGATGTATTTGCATGTTTTGTCAGCAGGCGTGCTTTAAGAAGCAAAAGTTCAATAGCTGTATTCATGTGCTGTTAGTATCAAGGTACTGTATATGTAATCTACCTATACTCTAAGGCATTTTAGGAATATTAAACCACTGAAGGCCGGATAGCGAGGCATTCATACTGGGGACTCTGTTTGGCAAGGAAACCCCACCATGTAGACTGTCAATTTGTTTTACAGCTTAACATGAAATGTTTTTGCTGCAAATGTGCAGGTTGACGACGCTTCTAATGAGAAGGAAACTGCTTTCGCGAACAGAAACCGGTGTATCACACCAAAACTAACCAGGTCCCCCTCCACTGAGTGTCGTTCAGCAAAATTGCAGCGGACCACTGCGCCCCCTGGTGGAACAGGCATGGTCGACGGTATTGCCTCCACCTGCGTCTCCGCTGCACTACGACGCAGATGGTTCGTAATCCCCGCTGACGGCCGGGGCACGACGGCGCCATTCCGCGGTCACTCCGGGATTCACATGCTAACAGAAATCACAACGCAATAGTTGCTTCGCACTCGTGTCTGCATCAAGCTTACAATCAATACATTGATTGATCCAGGAAGTAGACGCCGCCACGGAGAACAATGGCTCATGCGATTCTAGGGATGCTCAGAATTTGTTGCACGTGACCGTGTCTATAATACAGACTCCGCCCCCGTCGTGAACGCGCCTTAAGCCGAATTAGAAAATTCTGGGTTTACAAAGCTGGTTGTTGCCCATCTGATTGCTTCCCTCCCTCCCTTTTCGTTTCTCCATTTAAGAGCGCCTCAAATCACGTCGTGACGCCCGCCGCGGTCACTCCCGACGCGCTCACGCAGCTCGGCATCATTCCGTTCCACGATCGCGGATCACCTTTTGATTACTAAATCTAGCATTTGAACATCTCGGATAACTGCGCGCACCCGCTTTGCAGCCAGGGGAAAGCAGTCGCGCACCGAACTCTCGCTCGCAGCTCATGAACTCTGACACAGGTGAGGACATCCGTGACACATCTCGCCTAGTGAGAAGAGGCCACAGGTCGACGGCTTTACACTGATGCACCCGCCGTTCTGTGTGTGTGTGTGTGTGTGTGTGTGTGTGTGTGTCCCTGCCTGTGTGTGCGCGCGCGCGTGTTTTTCTCGTAGATTTCCAGACGATGAAAAAGCAGGAGAGGGCGCACTTTTTCAGCTCCAGAGAGCAGGACCTCAT
>CAAKHD010006024.1:4726-20090 GCA_901007705.1 Fistularia tabacaria
CCCCGGGGTTTTTAAACGCGGGGCGGTCCCCCCCCCCCCCCCCTCCGGCCCCCCAAACCGCGCCCCCCCCCCCCCCCCGAAAAAAAAACAACAACCAGCAGCCGGCGTTTGTCCCGCGGCCAGCGCCCGGAGGTCACTTCCTGCTCTCGCTCTGGATTTATCTTCTCACAGGACAGGACGTTCGGGCCATCGTGGGCGGGGGGTATCGGGGGTTGGCGCCCCCTGCTGGGTCGATTTCTGATAACTCATGGAAAATATTCCAAATGCAAAGAGGGGCGTCTCTTGGTCCTGTTGTGGTCTGTTGCTATGGCGACATCATCTTAAACCCCCCCCCCAACTCCCCTCGAGCGTCTCCTTAAGGCCTCGTGGGAACCGTTTCAAAAATGGCCCGAGGGACCCTCCTCCGTCTCTCTGCCTAAAAGCACAACGGGATAAAAACATTTTACAAATCATTATTTTCTTGTGAAAATTAATACATTTTATTATTATTATTATTATTATTATTATTATTATTATTATTATTATTATTATTATTATTATTATTATTATTTTTATTATTATTATTATTATTATTATTATTATTATTATTATTATTATTGTTGTGAAAAATTATAGATATTATAAGATAATATTATTTTGAAAGTTTTTCAATTTGGAAATCCTTACAAATGTCATTATTATTATCATTATTATGATTATTATTATTCTTGTTGTTATTGTATTATTAAAATAAAAAATAGAGACATAAGTAATAAAGTCCTTGCACATTTCACTATTATTATTATTATCTTGATATAGACAACAATGAATTTTAAATAGTGAAGTCCTTGCATGTGTCATTGTTATTCACAGAATTAACGAAATGTAATGGTTTAAATAATTAATGCCTTGAAAATGCCATGTTATTATATCAATATTTTCTGAATATAGATAATATTAAATTTAAAATTATAAAGCCCTTGCACATATTATTGTTATTTAAAAAAAATAATGAAGTATAAATAATAAAGTCCTTCCACATCTTATTATTGTATTATTTTTATCTTAAAATACAAAATAATTCATTTTCAATAAAGTCCTTGAAAACGTCATTTTGCAAGGACTTTGCATCATCATTTGAATAAAAATATTGAAGCATAAATAACAATGTCCTTTCACATGTCTTTATTATTGTCAATATGAATGAATTTTAAATTATATTGTTAAAATAAAAAAATAATGTCATAAATACTCCTTGCACATTTATTATTATCTTGAAAGAAAAAATAATGAATTTTAAATGGTTAAGTCCCAGCACAAGTCATTATTATTATTATTATTATTATTATTATTATTATTATTATTATTATTATTATTATTATTATTATTAAGATAAAAAATAATAAAGACAATATAATAATGTCCTTACACATGTCTTTATGATTTTCAATATGATTATTAACTTTAAAAAGTAATGAATTATGAATTAATTATTATGATCATTATTATTATTATGATTAAAATAAAATATAATGAAAAATAAATAATGAAGTCCTTTCATATTCTATTTTATTATTATTATGTTATTTACATCTTGAAATAGAAAATAATCAATATAAAACAGTAAAGTCCTTGAACATTATATGAATATTATTATTATCATTTAAATAAAAATAATGAGGAATAAATAATAATGTCCTTTCACATGTCTTTATTTTTGTCACTTTGAGATGAGATGCACTTCGTTTTGCAGCAGCAGCAAGACATTCAAGGATAAGATAAAAATAAATAAAATAAAATAAAATCAACTTGGAAGTGTAAAAAGTATCAAGAAGAATCTTAAAAACAATGTCTTTACATATTATTATTGTCTTTAAATTATTGACGACTTCCAAATAGTAAAGTCCTTGCACATGTCCTTATTTTTATTGTTATTATTATATTAAAAGAAAAGTAATGAATTTTAAATACTAAAGTCCTTGCAAATGTCATTATTATTGTTGTTATTATTATATTGAAATAAAAAACAATGAATTTTAAATAATACAGTCCTTGCACATTTCATTATTATTTTTGTTGTTATCATATAAAAATAAAAAATGACGAATTTGAAATAATACAGTCTTTGCACATATCATAGTCTTTCATTGCCTCTGTTGATTGTAGGAATTAATAAAACTGCGGTTGAAATGAAAAAACAAAGATGCACTTCGTCGCTAAATCTGTATTTTAGCTCCAGTTGATGAGAACGATGCGGTGGAGGAGGAGGAAGAGGAGGAGGAGGAGGTAGAGGAGGAGGAGGAGGAGGAGGAGGAGGAAGAGGAGGAGCAGGAGGAGGAGGAGGAGGGATTTCTGCACAAAGTCTAGAAAAAAAATAATCCCTGTTAATGAAGTGAACTTGTGAGGAGATTAAGGTGGTGCCTCCTCCTCCTCCTCCTCCATCTGAAGAAGAGGTCTTGAAAACTAAAAGTGTGTGTGTGTGTGTGTGTGTGTGTGTGTGTGTGTGTGTGTGTGTGTTAACAATGAGGAAGAGCTCCACGCCCCGTGCAAACAAAAGCGTGGACGCCATCAACCCGCAACAATGGCGGGAAAAACAGCAGGACCGGATTCCATTGATCCTTTTTTGGGAAAATAAAAACCTTTAAATGGTTCGAGTGGCAAAAAATAAATAAAATAATATCACTTAATATAATATGTGTTACAGTATATAGTAGGATATAACTTCATTCAATATTATATAAAATAATATGATGTATTATGATATAATACAGTGGAATTGACTATAAAATACCATATGATGTCATATAGAAATAATGTAGTTTTTTAATATCATATCAATTGATATGTTATCATAGAATTTATTATATAATATATCATAGTATAATACAACATAACATATGTTCTATGACTGTAATTTACTATAATAGGCAATTGACTATGTCATATTATATCATATATATCAAGCTCATATCATAAAATAATCTATTGTTATGGATTTGGTCATTCAAATATGATACAATAGAATATAATATAATATAAAGTAAGATGTGGTCCTATAATGTTATTTGATTTTATATCATTTAAATTTCATATAATGGGTAATAATAATAGGATGAATTTGAATTTGTAATCTTAATAATATATATTATAGTGTATAATATTATATTACATGATATTATATTCATATAATATAATATAATATAATATAATATAATATAATATAATATAATATAATATAATATAATATAATATAATATAATATAATATAATTTTAAAAGTGTTATTGTATGATATTATAAAATTTAAAGTAATAAGTGGTACTATGATGTTATTTGACATTGTATCAATAGAATATCATGAATAATAATAATATAATGAATTAGAATTGTAGTGATGCCATATAATTTAATATAATTTTGTTTAATAAGTGTAATAATAGGATATAATTTAATATCATGAAAAGTAATACGTCGTACTGTCATGTTATTTGACATTGAATATATATATCTAAATATATACATATATGGGTGTGTATATAATGAATAATGATAATATAATGATTAGAACTGTATTAATATAATATAATATAATATAATATAATATAATATAATATAATATAATATAATATAATATAATATAATATAATATAATATAATATAATATAATATAATATAATATAATATAAAGTGTCGCCATCTGCTGGTAAAACCCGAAACCTGTTTCCCTTTCAAACCTCTCTCTTTCATCACGATTCCAACCTGGACGTGGCAACACGTGCACAAAAACCAACGGCTGTGCACGTGCACGTGACCGAACATCTGTGTGTGTGTGTGTGTGTGTGTGTGTGTGTGTGTGTGTGTGTGTATGTGTGTGTGTGTGTGTGTGTGTGTGTGCAGACCAGTGTATCAAGATATCTGTTATTACATCAAGCCAAGGCCTGACCAGGTCTGAACATCTGTTTGCACAAATACGAACGACCAGGTGGCCCCTATTACATCCTAATGGCCGCACGCGTGTGTATGTGTGTGTGTGTGTGTGTGTGTGTGTGTGTGTGTGTGTGTGTGTGTGTGTGTGTGTGTGTGTGTGTGTGTGTGTGTGTGTGTGTGTGTGTGTGTTTGTTCTATCACTGTTGTTCAGAGCGACTTACAATTTAGTGTTGTCAGGTTAGACAAAAGCCATGACTCTTCATAGCCTGGTTGCTACACTCACACACACACACACTTCAGCACACAAACACATACACACACACACACACACACACACACACACACACACACGTCGTGTACACACACACACACACACACACACAGGTGACCCAGCATGACCAGCACATGCTGCAGCTCCGCGGCGTCCCGGCTCTCTTTCCCACGCCAGGGGTTGATCCCTGGACGGCGGCCAGGACGTGTTTTCCCTCCCGACCCCGGGGCGGCTTTTTGACAATAAGAGCCCGGCGAAAGAGAAAGAAAAAAAAATAATTCAATAAATAAATGAAAAATAAATGTATAAACAAAGACATGTATCAACAAATAATTGCAAAACATCCTTTAGCTCGATTGGGAATTGACGGAGGGGATTTTTTTTTCTCGTTTTTTTTTGTTCAGGCAGGCCCCTGTCACTGTGACCTCACACACACACACACACACACACACACACACACACACACACACACACACACACACACACACACACACACACTTGAAGCAGGAAGCTGCATGGCTGGCTCCGCCACCGGAATCGGAGAGCGCAACTTCCTGTTTCGCCGTCAACGGGCTTTTATTTTGAAGGGGCTGACAGGAAGTCTGGTGTTTGGACGCTTCAGGTGTATTGATGACTCAGCCGGGCCGGTTTTAAGCTGAGGGTTCATCAGAGTCGGAGGGATCTTCTCACTCTTCTTCTCACTCTTCTTCCTCCTCTTCCTCAGTGTGCACCAAGGGTCAGGCCGTTAGCGGCCAGTACCGCATGCTAGCCAAGAACGGCGGCTACGTCTGGGTGGAGACGCAGGGGACGGTCATCTACAACAGCCGCAACTCGCAGCCGCAGTGCATCGTCTGCGTGAACTTTGTCCTCAGGTAAGACCTCCACCTCCACCTCCACCTCGGAACCATCACCTGTCCACTTACGTCCCTCCTCCGCCTCCGCCCGCAGCAACATCGAGGAGAAGTCGATGATCTTGTCGCTGGAGCAGACGGAGTCCCTGCTGAAGCCCTGCCACATGAGCAGCTTCTTCAGCGCCGGCGGCGCCAGCATGACAGAGGAGCCCGGAGAGGTGCTCTTCACCAAGCTGAAGGAGGAGCCAGAGGAGCTGGCTCGGCTGGCGCCCACGCCCGGGGACACCATCATCACCCTCGACTTCGGTCCGCACCCCCTGTCGTAACCTGTCGCTAACTGTTGCTAATGCCTAGAAAGAGTACTACAGATGCAGTATTAGCCTCAAGAATCCTGGAAGAGAAGTGCTGAGAAGGTCAGAGGGAGCCGCATGGTGCCTTTGTAGACCTTGAAAAAGTATACGACAGGGTGTCGAGAGAGGGACTATGGTATTGTATGAGGAAGTCTGGCAGAGAAGTATGCTAGACTGGTGCAGGACATGTATGCACGCAGTGCGACAGTGGTGAGTTGTGCTCTAGGTGTGACAGAGGAGTTCAAGGTGAAGGTAGGACTACATCAGGGGGCAACTCTGAGCACCTTCTTGTTTGCAGTGGTGATGGACTAGCTGACAGATGAGGTCAGAGAGGTTTGCAGATGACATTATGATCTGTAGTGAGAGCAGGGAACAGGTGGAGGAACATCTCGAGAGGTAGAGGTATGCTCTCCGGTGAGGTTACAGGGGGTGGAGATAAAGAGGGTGGAGGATATCAAGTACTTGGAGTCAACAGCCCAGAGCTTGCAGGTCCAGGAGGTCTTGAGGAAGACCAAAGAGAAGATTTATGGACGTAGTGAAAGAGGAAATGAAGTTAGTAGGTGTAAGAGAAGAGGATGGAGGAGGCCTGTACCTTGTTCGCCCCTAAAGCCCAAACGCCAGAGGTGTGCCGCTAACTTCTGCGAGCTTATTTTAGTTATTTCTGATCTAGAATGAACTATCAATCGCAACGATTACATATCATATCATCTAAGTGTATTTTTATAATACAATCTGTACAAACACAGGGTCGCCTGAACGCACCACCTTTGAGTACGAGCTCGGAGTAGTGATGAATTTGGAGTAGAGTTTGAGTGTCAGATGTTAGCGAGCGGTTTGTAAACTCCACCCTCCGCAGACACACTCAGCTAATTGCCGTTTCTTCTCAGAGGGACGCCCTCATTTCGAGGAGCCCCAGCAGGCCGCGGCGTACAACCCCGTGTCTGCCCCCGCCATGCCCCCTCCTGGGCCCGCGTCCTGGGTGGCCGAGGGCCACAAGTCCGCCTCGGCCCCCGGCCCCGGGGACATGGCCAGCATGGGCAGCACCTTCAGCGTGCCGCAGAGGCCGCCGCCATGCAGCGCCACGCCGAGCCTCAGCAGTTGCTCCACGGTGAGGACCGTCGTCAGACTCTTTCTTGTGGGGGTTGGGGCCAAAGCTGCGAGGTCATTCTGTCATCCCTCCAACGCCATCTTTCAACTTTTGCTCCTCCGTCCCTGCAGCCCAGCAGCCCAGGTGACTACTACAGCTCCGTGGAGAGCAACCTGAAGGTGGAGCTGACGGAGAAGCTGTTCGCCCTGGACACGGAGAGCGGGAGCAGCCCCGCCAACACGGAGGTGACTCCCACCGCCAGCCGGTCTCTACAACGATCTCAGTGCCCAGGTGGCGTAGGCGGTGCAGAAGTTGTACAGAAAAAGGATAATAGATGCAGGGAATCAGATGCGGTATGCTTCGCATTTGTGGCCCTGCGATTGACAGCTGATCAAGCTGTATCATACTGATACTGATCAGTATCAGCTGTGGTTAGCTCCGTCTTCCCCGCCAACCCTGTGGTCTGACGGTGAATGAATGAGTGCTTGATCAAGGTGTCCTTTCCGCAGAGGGACTTGAGCGACTTGGATCTGGAGACTTTGGCTCCTTACATTCCAATGGATGGCGAGGACTTCCAGCTGAACCCCATCATCCCCAAGTCAGAGCCCATGGAGGGCGGGGGGCCCGGAGGCCTCCAGCAGGCCCACCAACCTGCCCAGCAGAGCTTCGGCAACATCGCCAGCCTCTTTCAGCCGCTGGCCTCGCCGACGCAGCCGCAGGGTCACTACCGCCCCCAGTCGGCTGCGTCCTGGCATGTCGGGGAGAAGAGGGGGTCCAGCCAGGGGGCGGGCTGTTACATGATGGGTCGCATGCAGAACCCACCCTACCAGGCGCCGGCTAGCACCCCTCTGTCCTCCATGGGTGGCAGGCAAAACCTTCTGTGGCCACCGGACCCCCTGCTAACCTACCAACAGCAGTCCCCGGCTGGCGAGGCCTACCCGATGGAGACCGGGGAGGAGCGTCCGTCCTGCCAGCAGAACATGCCGCACGCCATGCTGAAGAAGAGGTGAGCATCCAACGATGGACGCAGCTGCTCTTTGAACCAATATCCGATCACTTTTGCTAAGCTAACTAGCGATGGGTGCCGAAAGGCGTGCGTCCAATATCTCATTTTACTCGGGGGATCGTTGAAATGTAGCTAATTTGACGTTGAAATGCAGCGAATTTCAGTAATTTCCCCCTTGGGGATCAAAAAAGTATTCTGCTTCTGATGTGTGAAAACTGCATGTGTGGGTTTGCAGGTCCATTGACGGTTTTATACAGGACTACAGAGATACTAGCCCCGCCCAGATGGGCGTTGCCAAGAGCATCAAGCGCCCCTTCACCCAGATGGCCGTGAGTTTTGACGTGTTTTCCCTGTCTTCGGCGTCCGTCACTATCGACGATGTAGCGTCCTTAACCCGTCCCAGAGCGGAGACCCCCTTCCGATTTGTCAGCCGGTCTTTCCGCCGCCCAACAGGTGGAGAACAAGCCGCCGCAGAGCTTATGGAAGAAGATGCGGAGCGACAGCTGCGCCGCCATGGACCGGTCCCTTAGCGCGGGATCGCTGGCAGGTACGGGCCTCGCAGGCATCGAGTTCGAGTAGCGCTTTTCATTCCCCGACGTTCTTGACGGTTGTCGTCTCGGCAGAACTAGGGCTGGAGAGGATGATGCCCGGAGGCGGGTCAATGGTCCTCAACTCCCTGCAGCAGCACAGGAAGTCGCAGTACCCCAGCAGCGAAATGGGTGAGTCCGCAGACGCCGGTAGAGGACTTACTCCCCCGAGCACGTGGTTGTTCGGGCGGAACTTTCGAAGCTCCAGGCATGACGCTCGATCATCTCTCCATCTGGTGCTCCTCAGGTTTCGCCAGCCGCCTGCTGGGCCCCTCCTTCGAGGCCTCTTGCCTGCCGCAGTTGACCCGCTACGACTGTGAGGTGAACGTGCCTCTGCAGGGCAACCTGCACCTCCTCCAGGGCTGCGACCTGCTGAGAGCCCTGGACCAGGCCTCCTAGAGACCCCGCCCCCCAACGCTGACCCGGCCCCGCCCACCCGGACCCAGACTTACCCCACCGAGCGCCGCCCCGAAACCGAGGCCGTCGCCTTTCACGATAAGCTAACTGTAGCAGGCAGAGTTCGGCAGCCTTGTAGTTCCCATATGCTAACAAGGTGAGACACCGGGGTCTACCCTTTTTTTTATTTTTAAACCCCGCCCCTTGTTGGAACGGCGCCCGAAAAAAGCAAGACGGGAATAAATGACGGCATAGCAAAAGGTCGGCCTCGCGTTCTGGAGTCGGGTCCAGCTTCCGGTGAAATACAGGGGTCTTAAACGGTGTGGGATTCAAACACGCAACCTGCCTTAAATGCCCAAATGCTAACAGAAATGCCGCCAGCTGGCGGGACTCTGAGGCCGGGCACCATTGGAAAAAAAACATTCACACACAAACACACACACGCACACACACACACACACACACCTTAGCCCCGCCCCCAACACACACCGCCTCGCCTTATACAGCGAACCAGCGATCAGACCCAGACCGTTTTTTTCCAGTCCTGTTCGTCTCGGAACTGGAGTCTTAATATTCTGTTTATTAATTCCCGAAGGTCAAAGGTCATTGGGCTTTCAAACGACTCCCCCACCCCCACAAACATAGACACCACCTGCTGTTTCTATGACGACGATGACTAGAAACAGGCACACAGGTTAGACCGCCATCGAAAATAAAAGCTAGGCGCTGTTTAGCTTTTTACCATTTGTTTTTAAAACCCTACTTTCCGAGTACCCTGGAAGTACTCGAGTACACGCGAGTCTTTTCCAAAGTTTTACACAAAACGCAAAAGTTCCTCCGCATCGATCGCCCCCCCCCCCGATGTTCGGCTGATTTATTTCATTCGCCTTTTTTTTTTTTCCAATGAAATTTAGCGTTTTTCGCGCGCCGAGTGTTTCAGAGAATCACTTTCGGTGAAAAAAAACGTTTGGAATCAATAAGCGGTCACTCGCGACTGATCGATGAGGCCGGATGGGTAGTGGGGGGGAGTGTTGCCATGGCAACGCACAGCGCCCCCCCCCCCCTTTTTTTTTATTTTTACAACCCATATATTACAGTTTTAGTTACAGTTACAATAGCGACACAGCGCTCCTGCCCCCTCGAACGCGAGATAGCCGCGACCCCGTTGGTCGCGCCGCGTCATTTTCATCCCAACTGACGGGTCGCGGAGTTCATCTCGGTGTCGTTCTCTACTACTACTGTCTCACATACACGCGTAATAACCATGTAATACACGACACGTACTCAGATTTATTTGTTTTTTGTTATTTTAAATACTGTATTGGATTTACCGTACCTGACTCTCTCTCTCTCTCTCTCACCCGGTCAGGTTAACTAGCTTGTGCGGCTACAGGGTCGTTTTGTTGTTGTTGTCGTTCCTCAATGTGCAATTACTCGTTTGAGCTAAAGCCTTGTTAGCGCCGTCGGAGCCCGTTTTACTTCGCAGCACTGAGCTTCCGCAAGGATACCCGGCTTGACCACACACACACACACACACACATACACACACACACACACACACACACACACACACACACACACACACACACACACTCGCACACACACTCGCACGCACGCTTCGGTATCGTCGGCTCACACACTCGAATCCAGTAAAAACGGTAGCGTTTCAGTGGCGCATTGCCTTGGATTCGAGTTAGCACGTTAGCACAACTTAGCATGTTTGCCGCCACACACCACCTTAATCAGGGTTTCCGAATTTCTTATAAAGCTCCGCTAAATCATTAACCGCCATGTATTCGTAGCGCTACAGTGCTAAGTACATTTGGCCTTTGCTAGCTAGCCGCCATCTCATATTTCCTTCAAAGTACAGTATATATTTGTAAATAGCAGAGGCCTTGTTACGGCGCGGATTAGCGGCCTGCGAGGAGGCCAATGGGAAGCCCTTTTAACCGTTAGCTAGCGGCATCTAACAATTGTAGATACCAAAAAAGAAAATTAAAAAAAAAGAAAAAAGAAAATTTCAAACTAACATATCGTTGATGTAGTTTTTCCACTACGAGCCATTTCTATTTAACTCCAGTGTTTTTTCGTTTCCCAAATTAGCTGGCAGCCTTTTAGCGTCATTTTGTGACACCGCTAACCAATCGACCAATCACGACACCCGTGGAAATATTCAGTTCTATGAATATTAGGATATTAAGTATGTCGGATGATGGAATTAAAGATGTTTTAAGTTTTACCGTAAACGCCGCGCGGCGTCAGCTAGCAACGCTTCCGCTCACACAAACCCTCCCACGCCCCGCCCCAAAACTAGCTTGTGTCACGCGAAGCCCAACTTAACTTGGATTCCACAAAATCTCAGCGGCAGCTAATCCGGAGTTAGCCCGTCAGAAGACGGACTCAAAACCAGCTTTCGTTTCGCTAATTCTCAGAAGAGGCTAAACGGAAATTGTGCGCCGCGCGCGCCCCTCCAACGTTCACGCGCTCCTCCTCTTCCTCTTCCTCCCTTCGTCCTCCCGCCTTTGCGTCACAGAGCCGCGTGCACGTATACGTTACATATTTAAAAAGACAGAGCTGGTGTTGAAGATAGTGTTTATGGTGTTTATGTGTCCTGGTACTTCGTCTCTAGCCACCATCCCCCTCCGCAGTCCCCCTTCTTTCCCCAGAGTTTTATCTTGTAATGTCTTGAATCCGTTGGCTGGCCAGTATCTACTTCTTCTTCTTCCCCTCCTCCCTCTTCCTCTCGGCTATTATTATTATTATTACATTGTTGCTTTAAGGAGATAAAACAAAACAAGTAGAAAAACATTTAAACGGGGAAACGGATGAATCTTGAGTTTCACCTTTCGGATATGTAGCATTTTGGATGTTGGAAAAAGAGAAGGCGAGGGCGTTGTCGTGTCGAACCGCCGTGGGTTCCCTCTGTTCCGTGTTCGGCGTTGCGTTCACTGTCGGCCTAACTTCTCTGTTATGTTTGAATTTTATTGAATGTCCCGCGTCTCTCGCGCCGCAATCTCGTCGTGGCTTCGTTTTCATTCCTGCGCTGAGGCTTTCCACCCGTGCCGTTTGGAGTCCGTGAAAAATGTGCCTTATGGTCATATTTTAGTTGTTTCATCAGACCCCCATCTTTAGCCTCCCATCCTCCACCCTTCCTCCACTCCCCTGCCCTTCGAGTGCACAGCGATGCTAACGTGCCCCCCGAACTCGCAAGCCACGTCCTTTGAGGGCCGCCGTTCCACGACAACAGTGTCCTGGACGATAGGGAAACAGAGAAAGATCCGACAGTGTCCCCATCTCCATGGAGACGGGGGAAACGGTCGCGGTCTGTTGCCATGCGCAAGTGGATAGACCAAAGTACTCCAGAGTAGTGCTAATGCTACTCAATCTGTTGAACAGGAAGTGATCCTACGCATGTGCGGGTGGGTCGACCATACCAACAATGGTAGAGTCCATAGTACGCCTGAGTACTCCAGAGTAGAGCTCGTGCTCCTCACGATTGGACAGGATGCTTGTGTGGCGAGGGTCGACCATAACAACAGTGGACCCCGCAGTACTCCAGAGTATTGCTCGTGATCCTGACTCTATTGAACAGGAAGTGACCCGACACATGTGTGGGTCGGTCGACCATAACAACAATGGCAGAGTCCAGAGTACTCCTGAGTACTCAAGAATAGTGCTTGTGCTCCTCACTGACTACAGAGTACTCCATAGAGCTCGAGAGTGGTCTGGAGTGGTCTGGAATAGTACTCGTGTTCCTCACGCTGTTGAACAGGAAGTTACCCAACAGGACTGCAGGTTGGTCAACCATTACAACAATGGCCACCTCCAGGCTACTACAGAGTACTCAAGAATAGTGCTCGTGCTCCTCACTGTATTGAACAGGAAGTGACCCCCGTGCAGGTCGGACCTTCATAACAACTGACTTCAGAGTACTCCAGAGTACTCTGGGATAGTACTCGTGCTCCTCACTCTCTATTGAATAGAAAGGGTCTTTTCGCCTGCATAGGTGTGTAGACCCTAACAACAATGGCCGACTCCAGAGTACTCCAGAGTAGTGCTTGTACTCTTCACTCCATCGGACAGGAAGTGTCCCTTTGCATGCATAAGGCAGGGGACTATAACAACAGGTGCAGACTCCAGAGTACTCCAGTATACTCAGGAGTACTGCGTGTGCTCGAAGCAGTAACTCCACCTCACCATCAGTCCATACAAATACTCGATCGGTAGCCCAGACAGGAAGGTTCTCCACACACATGCCCTGATTACTTCATCATAACTTTGCAGCGCCATCTACTGGCCTGGCATGTGTACTACAACATCTTTGGTGTTTCCTATGGGGATAATTTTCAAAACCTCACTGTCCGCAAATGTAACTATTTAAAAGTGGCGGCTTGACACCAAAACGGGACTTTGTCGTGAAACGGTGGACCTTAGTCAGGCGATCAGCTCTTGAGGTGGCCTTTCAAAATAAAAGGCTTGGATATTTAGCAATTCAGAGGATACGAAGTCGTATTAGCATGGTAGGAAGCGCCGCTAATCTAAAACTCAAGACAAATTGATTAGCTTTTATCCTGAAATATACGTATGCTTTTGTAAAATGGGTCCACCAGAAACTTGGAACACCAGTTGGTAAGTCAGAACCGAGTAGAACCCCGGTTAGAACCCGCCCCCCGACCCCAGTGACGACGATTCGAAAAACAAATAAAGGTATATGGACGGAACGGATTCCCTGGCCGGTCACATGACCTCCGTTGATTGAGCTGGTTGCGGTTTGTTTTTGTGTTTTTTTTTTTAGATTTATCGGAAAGGTTTCCCTGATGGGAAATAAATAAGTAAATAAAACGGGGCTCGGGCTGACTTTCACTCCGAAAGGGCAACCGACATTTCGACAATTTGAATATCATGATAAAAAAAAAATGACTCCATCTGAGCGTGTGGGATGTTAGCTGAAGGGAAGTTACCAAACGCAGGGTTGCCTATGGAAAGTTTGCCTGCTAGCTAGCTCCCCTCTACCCACAGCTAGGTTAGCTAGTTTAAACAGCGTTTTTCAATGTATTTTTGCTAGCCTGAGTGCTGTAAAAAGCATAATCTTGAGTGCTAGCCGCCAGGATTTCTTAGTTACCTGTTAGCAGAGTTAGTACATCGCAGGGAAGAGGAACCTTCTATTTGGGGTTCTTCCATCTCTTGAATGTCAAGTCCTGCATCTGAAGGTAGAACCAAAATAGGTCAAATGTTTTTGGGGAGCTGAAATCTGAAGCTAATTAGCACATTAGCCATACCGAGCCGCCCGTAACGGGAAGACGGCGATGTAGAAAAGAGGAGAGTGAGGCGTCCACAGAAGCGGATGATGAAGATGCTCAGCCGGCCCACTGATGCACATCTGCACCTTCTCTCTGCACCTCCTCCTCCCGCCTTCCCTCACCTTCTCCTGCCGGCTAGCTAAACGAAAACCACCGGGACTTTCAGGTGTATTTCCCTGTTCGGAGTCAAACGCAAACAAAGATGGGAAGAGCAGAACAGAACCGCACCTCAGATGGGAGTTCATTTTTCTTTTTTATATTGAAAAAAAAAAGTTGCATTTTGTTTTAGGCTAATGATGAAGCGCTAGCTAAACTGTGCTCCTGTATGTGTAACGAGTTGGACGACGGGAAGTGGATTCAAACCTATCTAGAAATAGAGGAAGTGAGGTCACAGCGTCGTCGGCGTAGACTAGCAGCTTTCCCACCGAACTAGCAGGTAGAAATTCGTTATTCCTGGTGTTCCTGGTTCTTCCTTCATCACCATTCCATCATGAGAAGACCGCAGATGTTTCGCCTTCCTGTCTCAGGAGCTAAAAGGTATCACGGGACAGGAAATCCCCCCAAAATCTGAATTCATTTCCACAGGAGAACAGATACGGCGATGATTTGTAGCTATTAGCACTTAGCAAGCTGTGCTACTTGAAGGGTTCCCCGCCCCCCACCTCTTTCCAAAATGAATGAGTGAATGAGCCCCCCGTTTGTTGCACTTCCTCTCCCTATATTAGCATTGTGCGTCGCGTCTCGCGTAACAACAGGGTTTTTTTGTTTGTTTGTTTTCCTCGTGGGATCCACGTTCAACTACTCGTATTTTTTTTGGTTGTTGTTTTTGTTTTTATTGTCATACAGCACAGTTATTTTAGCGCATACTTCATTTTTATATGCTAAAGAAATATCCATATTGATCTGATTATTATCATTATTATTATTATCATTGTTATGACTATATGGGGAATTTAGCCTAATAAGAAAGTTTGTGTTTCTGCACTGATATCTTATTATTAAAGCATATTGATCTTACCCTCACCGCCTCCCCCCCGTGTCGTTTATTTGGACCGATCCGACGGGAAATCGTCGAACGTTAAAGCGCGCTACGCCCTGGTCGCCGCCGGGGGGCGCCATTTCCTCAGCGAGCAGTCATTTGCAATGCAGAAGAAGAGGGAGGACACAGGTGAACCTCCGCCGCACGGCAGATGCTGTTTTCCCGCGGAATGGATCGATCCCGAAACGACCGCGTTCATCGGACGTTTTCCGATACGCCACCGTCTTCCAGAGGACGCCGTTTCTGTAAGTTGTACTTCCTGCTTTCTCTCCTCCAGGTTCTCCGTCCTCCACCAGAAGGTTGCAGAATGAAGGGTCATCTGTGGACCCTGTGATTGGCAGCCGCCCCACCCGGGGTTAAGCCCCGCCTCCTGGGATTGGCTAATCTTCCCTAGCATAGATAATATTATTTCTGTATCCAATCCCACAGCTACTCGCCTCAGCAAATGAAACCAAAACCTCATCTCCGGCGGGGGGCGAGGAGGCGACCCGGCGACCCCCCGGGACGTCCATTGTCCATCACGCCGTTTCGGGGACAGATTGTTTGTTTTCTCGGGTCCAATCCCAAGGCGC
>CAAKHD010006030.1:0-51540 GCA_901007705.1 Fistularia tabacaria
TGGAGAAATATATGATTATGTTATCACGATGTTACTCCTCGCTCTTTCTAAGTCCTGTCTTTCTGCCTGAAGTATTAAAAAGCAGGCAGCTTTCTCATAACATTTCTGCTCTTATTTACTTACGCTGCATAAAATGGTTGATGGATGGAGGTTTACTTCAGAAGAAAGGGGATGTACAGCAACAAGACCGAACATCATTATCAGAAGAGTGAGAAAAGCTGGAGGCCAGCCCAACTGACAACGAACATGAGAATGGCCGGAGCTGCTCAAAGCTCAAGGACAAGGCCGCCGCGCCCTGGCAGCTGGAGGGAGGATGATGTCAGGTGGTACCTGGAGATAACCATGGCGGCACAACACTGTCTCATTATAGTGTTATGTATCTCAAAACATTGTTGCAAATTTCCCCACCCCTTGGAGCTGCAAAACGCCCTGTAACTAGGGACCACCCTAAGGAAATAAGGAAATAAAAGAAAGGTACGGAGAGATGTGCGCCAGAGCGGTGGGAGAGTGTTACTGGGCACGTCTCCTTCCGTTCTCCTTGCAAGTAAAAGAGTACTGTTGTCCCTTGTCTTCTCTCTGTGCAGGTATGCAATGATGTCTGAGGTGCTTTAGACCTGACATTAAGTTATGAAGTTAGTTAAATGCTATCTGGTCAAAAGATAAAATAGGGCAGGGGGCCATCAATCTCCCCAGGTTGGTTAACATAAAACAGAATATGGGTTTGTTATTATTATTTTTTTCAAGGGCAGCCACTTTGCTAAGTAGATAAGCTTTTCTGAAAACCAAGTGACTGCTGATGATGAAACTGGATTTTAGATTTGTTCGGTAAAAGCTGCATGAGATGCTGTTGTTCATCAGTCAGACATGCGTCCAACCAGCCTGGACCCCCCCACCAAACAAATAGGCGACCCGTCACTCAGCCAGTCAGTCAGAGGAATGTTAAAGCCACCAGGCAAATCTTCCCCTCACTTTTAATCAAGCAGAAAGCAGCCGCTGCGAAAAAGAGCATCTAAATATAGCCCACTTCCTATTCAAACACAGAAGAGGTGGTGCTGTTCCTGAAATTCAACTGTCAGGGTGAGGAGTTGTTATGAAGGAAACCTGCTCGCTGCCAATTTCCCCTCAATGTCTGGTTTCTGTGACAAACGCAGAAATAGAAGATGCCAAGGTGCAAAACAACACGAAGTAACACCGCACTATGATTTGATAGTAATGAGAGCACAGAGGAGCAAAAGTTGAGCTAACAGAGTTGACTTGCACGTAATTGTGACAGTAGTGAGTTAAAATGTGTGCGTAGGGGGAGAGAAAACCAGAAAAAAAAAAAAAAAAAAAAAACATCATTCAAACCTCAAGTGTCACACAGCACTGAGATCACTGTTGGTTAGTCGCTAGATCACATTTTTTACCATCTGATAGCCTTCAAATAGCATTCACATGCACATCAAGATTACAAGGTGTTCCTTTGGCTGTGTGTGCGTTCAAGAGGGAATCTGACAAAAGTCCCAAATCAAATTGAGGACATCTGGTTTATGTTTGTCTCTCCGTTGTGAACGGCTATTGTCCTGCATCTCCTCATAGCTAACTGATTAAATTTAAAGTTACCCTGAAAAAACTCAACGCTTTCCTTCAAACGACTAGAAATCTGCTGAGAAGTTCCATCCATCCAAAAGACTCCAGGTTTTAGGGAACACAAGGCCATCTAGGCAGCTAATAAAAGGCAAAGACTTGAAAAAAATATAGATTATGATTCGGAAAATAACAGATGGGTGATAAGTTTTGGTCTCCCCGAAGGTGGTCTTCGATGCTCAAACTGTGACCTTGTCTTTCGTTGAGCATGCAGGCTTGGGAGTCAATTGACACTCTGTGAATTTACTTTCTGTCGCTCACTGTCAATAGCAAAAGTCAAAATGCACGGGAGGATTAAACATATTTTAGATGTCCTGGGTTCTCAATGACAGCTGTCTGGTTAACCATGATGTCCTCAGCTTTGGGCATGGAGAGAAGTCGGGGAGGTCCATGTTATGAAGCAGACATGATCGCACTGCCCAAAACTAGGGAAGTCACAAAGCTGGTTATCAAGTGAATATGAAGCTTTTGCAAGCCTATTGGAGTGAGGGAGAGTCAACAATGAGTTATTTTGTTCGTCCTTTACTATTGCATTGCGGACGATAATAAGACCCAATATTTGCAAACTCGCCTAAGCTGTGAAGAATCCCAAAGCACACAGCTGATGTCTACTGCAACGGCAACCAATCCCTCCTGCTTTTTAAGCCCTGTTGGACAGTATGATTGGAAAGACAACTGCTCCCCAATCAACCTCAAACTGAGCCATGTAAGGCTGCATGGTTTGCCAAAAGGGTTGAACTGTCCATTTCACCGCACTGTCTGACAAATGCAGAAGAACAGTGAGACGTTCAAAGGATTATTACAAGGGTTGGGGAAAGCATTTGTGCATTGTTAAGTTTTGTCCATGTAATGATCCCAGGGTCGGTCAACGTAAGACCTAATATCACCCCAGCAAGTCAGACTTTAGCTTTTGCTACAATCAGATGGATGGGTTACCTTTATAAAAAGAATTACTTGTAACTGTCTCACTCCCCTTTCTCTTTTTCCATCTATACATGACCACATTGTTCTCCTGGCATGAAATGATAGAAAACCCAAAATAAGGACTTCCTTGTATGAGAGGCTGCAGGATGGCAAGTGAATGGGTTGGCTGCCCCCCTTCGAATTGACTTTCAATTAGTTGATTGGACATATGTGGACGTTGCCAATAAAACTGCAGCACAGCTGCGGCGAATGTTTGTCGAAAATATCTGGTTTGCCAAAGGAGAGTGATAAGTTTCTTGATTAACAGCTCCTCTGTAAAACATCTTAGTGCAGCTGATCCTTGTTGCACACTGCCCACGCATCCATTGCAGGAAAACAAAAAAACACCCAAGCGTGTCACGGACGTGCCTGATGTGATAAGTAAGCCAAATGCAGCAGAGGCAAGGAGGAGGATGTGTTCTCACTGTAAATTTAAGGAAAAATCTCTGATCGTTATATCGTGCCGGAAACGGCTCATGTTGGCCAGTCTGTCACTTCACTGATGAGAGGGGCTTTCACAGTGAGAGGAGCATGTGTTCGGAGCTGGTCAAAACACATGTCTCAGATTGCTTCTGGGCTGCTCCCAGTACAGTCCTCAAGGTACAAAAAATAAATAAATCCATGCCAAAGTGGCGTTTCTTCTTTCTCCTCCTCTGCAGTAAAAAGAACAACATCTGGCTGTAATCAATTCCTCTTTTGTGCTCCCCAATCGGCCCACTGTTGTTGCTGAAGCTATCTGGGGGAAGGATGTGGACTTTTAACCAAAAAGCAGCACAATGAGCCGAGGCAGCCAGAAATTCCTGATTAAGTTTCATCATTGTGGATCTGTGACTCATGTTCCACTGTTGATTTGTCGAAATGGCGTAGAGCTGCCGCTGTAAAGAGGGACAAAGGCTGGGATTCAAGTGTTGCGCCAACAAATTAATTTGCCATGGCTAGAGACTCTGAAATGAAACATGACTACATCCAAGTTTCTGATGACACTTCCCTTTTCTGCCCCAAGTTCTCAACTGAGAAAACATGTTCCACCACCCGTATGTCAAGTAAACTTTTCACAAATGTTGTCCAAATTTTTATCTTTGGCTGTAAATGGAAGCTGAGGTTTATGTGTGGTTGGTTGTCAGGCAGTTTGAAAGCTGCCCAGCACCACGACGCAATACTTACTTGGTTTTTAATGTCTGTAACAAATGTGTTTGTGCAGCTTCCTTTTTGTGGGTGTGTGAAAGTGAGAGAGTGACATTGGAACACATTATCTGGCGGGGGGGGATGTATATCTTAAATGCTGGATGTTACATAAAAGGAACTAGGATTGCTGGGGTTCTCATGGGCATTTCACTGAATCAGATACTGTGTACAATTGCAATCTTATATACTTCCTACATACATTCTGTGATTTAAAGAAAAAGGTGAAAAAAAAGAAAAAAGATCCTGTCTGTGAAAATGGTTGGTATTATATGGAGGAGTTGGACTCTGAGGCAGACGGGATGAGGGAAACAAAAGGGGTGAAAAAGCACCGGGAGTGAGCGAGTAAGTCAGTGAAGGCTGGTGCTTAATCTCTGTGTCAATAGCAAAAGATTTGATATGTACAGAGAAAGATAACCATAATATTGCACTGAGAAATTGAGAAGACAGCAATATCTGCCTGAACGACAAAAGGGAAGCACGGCTAAATAAAAGCATGCTTGAAAAGGTCGCTGGAAGATGTTCTGACACACGTCCTTATCAGCGAAATTCTTCCATGTCAGACTCTGCGTGCGGAAAAGAGATTTTATTGACCTACTTGACTGAATGGCTATTGGTTTCTAATTTACGGTGTCTCATTACATAACGAATTAAGATAATACTTTATTGATCACCACAGGGGAAATTAGGGTGTTGCAGCAGCAACATTAGAGGAAACCCCCCTCCCAACCCCCCCCCAAAAAACAGGAAAGATAAATAAACACATGACAGTGCAAACACATATGCATATGCACATAAGTCACCATACATTCCACACACACGTATACATACATTTTTACACACATACCCATACCTACATAAATATATATATACACACATATACACAATATACACATACACATATTTACATACACATTTACACATAGATAGCACAAAATAACATAACAGAAATAAATAGATTGAAGAACTTAAGTGACCAGTGGTAGGTACCACACGTGTGAGTAGGTGACAGAGTGAAATTAGATAATGAGATGTTTAAAACACAGTAATGGCTTCTTCTTTTGTTCCATCTGTGATTAATTTTCATATTATATGTACTTCTTTTACATCTGGCAGAGTCCCCTGTCAGAAGGAGCATCAACACCCACCTCCGGCAAAACTACAACCATGTCCCAAGGGATATGGGGGACATTGAGTCCGAATGGGCCATGTTCCGCACTTCCATTGTACAGGCCGTCGGCGCCCGTCGGGGCGGCAACACTTGAACCCGCTAGTGGACCCCAGCGGTGAGGGATGCTGTCAAACTGAAGGAGGAGTCCTATTGGGCCTTTTTGGCCTGCAGGACTCCAGAGGCAGCTGACAGGTACCGGCAGGCCAAGCAGCAAGCAGCTATGGCGGTCACCGAAACAAAAACTCAGGCGAGGGAGGATTTTGGGGAGGCCCTGGAGAATGACTTCCGGTGGGCTTCGAGGAGATTCTGGTCCACCATCCGGTGTCTCAGGGGGGGAAGCAGTGCTCCTTAAACACTGTGTACAGTGGGAGCGGGGCACTGCGGACCTCAATGCGGAATGTTGTAGATAGGTGGCAGGAATACTTTTCAGGCCTCCTCAGTCCCGTCGAAACGCTGTCCAATGAGGAAGCAGAGCTGGGGGACCCTGGGGGACCCTTTTTAAAAGGGGGGATCGGAGGTGTGCTCCAACTATAGGGGGAAACACACTCCTCAACCTCCGTGGCAAGCTCTATACAGCGGTGCTGCAGAGGAGGGTCCGCTGATTGTTGAATCGCGGATTCAGGGGGGAGCAGTGTAGTTTTTCGTCCTGGTCGTGAAACAGTGGTCCAGCTCTATACCCTCAGCAGGGTTGTCGAGGGGGCATGGGAGTCTGTCAAACCACCATTTCCTGTGAGAGTTGGACTCTGCCAGGACTGCCCTTTGTCACCGATTCTGTTCATAATTTTTATGGACAGAATCTCTAGGCGCAGCCAGGGCGTCGAGGGGATCTGGTTTGGTGGCCACAGGATCAAGTCTCTGCTTTTTGCAGATGATGTGGTCCTGTTGGCTCCGTCAGGCCATGATCTCCAGCTCTCACAGGAGCGGTTTGCAGCCAGGATGAGGATCAGCACCTCAAAATCCGGGACCATGGTGCTTGACCGGAAACCGGTGGAGTGCCCACTGCGGGTCGGGGAAGAGGTCCTGCCCCAAGTGGAGGAGTTCAAGTATCTTGGGGTCTTGTACAAGAGTGAGGGAAGGATGGAGCGGGAGATGGACAGGCAGATCGGTGCAGCGTCTGCAGTGATGCGGACTCTGTCGTGGTGAAGAGGGAACTGAGCTGGAAGGCGAATCTCAATTTACCAGCCAATCTACAGTCCTTCCCTCACCTTTGGTCATGAGCTGTGGTTAGTGACCGAAAGAACGAGATCGCAGATACAAGCGGCCGGAATAAGTTTTCTCCGCATGGTGGCCTGGACCATGTGGCTGGGGAGAGGGAAGTGTGGGCCTCCCTGCTCCAGATGCTGCGACCCAACCACGGCTAAGCAGAGGAAGATGGATGGATGGATGGATGGATGGATGGATGGATGGATGGACGGACTTTTTTAAGGAGCTCCAGGGAACAGTGAGGATTGGCTATGGTGGGATATTAAGCAATAGGCGTTGTTTGCCATTCAAACCAGAGATAAGATAGAGTTTATTTGTCACAGGCACAGATACACATAGCATAGCGTGCAGCAAAATGTGTTTTGTACCTGCAGCCCATAGCAAACAAAACAGCTAGAAAAAATATGTATTTCTATTTGATAAAAAATAGAAGCAAATATAAAACGTAAAAGAAGGGGGATAAACATACATAAGACAAAGGAAACATCATCTAAAATCGCAAAAGAAATTACATCTCAGTGGCATACTAAGAACTCAAAAGTAACTACCTAGGACCTTTTAAAATGTTTAAATACCAAATAAAACATAGGTCAATGTAAATGCAATCATTTCACATTAAAAAAGTTTGGACTGAACTTCTAAGTCAAGCTTAAATAAATGTATGTGACTATATTTTAGAAATCATATTATCGTTGTCCGGCAGGCAGCCAAACAGCATGGAGTCCTTTATCTGCTCATTTCCAATGGCTCAGCAAGCAGGGCTCAAAGAGTAGCCTGAGACCTGCAAAGTCCAATGTACACATTCGTCCTGCTTTGTTTAACAAATGCAAATAAAAAAAAAAAAAAAGGCACATGTGCTGTAACAATCAAAGCGCACCTGCCCGCCTGATCTTTTTTCTAGCTGGTCTGTGAGGGGAAACTCCAAGAGGGTCTTGTTCTTCCCAAATGCCAGACATCAAACTCTCGCACAGGCCGAGGAAGCGTCAAGATTCTTTTCTTAATTCTTTCTTAATTTTTTTAACTACTTTTTTTTTCCCGCCATGGCGCAGTTCTCCGATTTACAAAGACAGCCAATGGAAAAGATGAAAAATGCTGCAACCAAGCTATGGACACAGAAAATCTTCACATTTGAAATCACGTTGTGATTAGGCTGCATTGTGTTTTATGAAAGGCTGGCGTCTGGATTGCTCGTGTATCACTGCACTCCAGCAATGTACCTCCAGCGAGTGGGTTTATTTGCATAACTTCACTTTTTAAGGGGGAAGCAAGAGAAAAACGGAAAGGAAAATAAATGGCGAAATAATGGCAGAATGGCCAGTTATATGGCTGCAAATAACTAACTGACCGTCCCGGATGCCCACCTGCAAGCATGTGGTTGTGTCTAGAAGATTACATTTTGACTGGCAGGACCATGAATAAGGCGAAGTTGGGGAGGTAGATTATCTACATCAACGATGCAAAAAGAGACAGGGCTCCACAGACAGCTGCTGCTCCAGGTTCCATCTGCCTCCTGCTAAGCAGCAAGCAAGGCCAAATTTACTTGTTTCCGTCATATAAGGGACCCCCTCTCCCACTTCTGGGTCTTGTCTAAATGCTACAGCTCACAAGAATGGATGTCAAAATAACAATGCTGTGGACAAAACCGGTCTAGGTGGGAGGAGAGGGGAAAATGTGATTGTTTCACACCACACTCTTAAACCTACCGCCAGGTTTTATATTGCAGAAAATAGTTCTAGTGTCCTGAGGGGACGGCAGGACACATTTATCTACAACGAAAAACCACATGAGACAAGAATATCAGTTAGCTGCAGGAGGAACTATGCACTTGCAGCAAAACTGCCAATAACCCAGGGGGTTTCTGATGAAATCCAAAGATATCTAGTGTGTGTGTGGAACTAAAAAAGTACCTTACCTTAAAAGCACATGTGCCAATCATCACACACCTAGTGAGTCCTTATACATTTTTCAGCATTCAAAGATGTTTTTTCAAAGTACGCTACATCACATTTGTGCAATATGGGATTTAAGGAGGCTAACAGGGAGAGAATATGGGGTAACAAACAATAAACGGTGAATTGCCTCCCAACACTGCAGGTGCAGTAGATAGCTGTGACTTCTTGCTCCAATTCAGTGATGAGCTGAACGCTACATGGGCCAGGATTAGGGTCTGACCAGTTCTGAGTCCCGAGCTGAAAAGAAATGCGAGCGTGGAAGGTGAAAAGGCTGCACTCTATCTTGATAGCAGCCTCTGTGAACGGACCCCTCCCTGTTCAGATTCATATCTCTCTAACTGCCTTTCTGTCTGGGAGGTGCTCAAGATGGAAACACGGCCGTTGCCCACCCACTCCCAGACAAGAAATGTGGCCCAATCAAGTTCCCGGGGGGGGGGGGGTCATTGGGTTTACACAAAGAAAAATGTGGTGCTGCGCCAGCTTGACCTGCGTTCAGACTGCAAGCACTGTCTCAAAGGTACGGCCTTGCTATTGACGTCTTTCGTGTGCACTAGTTTATTTGGTGTATACTTGCCTGTGGATTAAGCTAAATTCTGTACTGTCATTTTCCAAATACCACACTTTTTTCAATTCCCATAGGGGTTAGTAAAGTACTTTGGTGACGAGCCTTCAAAGTGTACTTTTTATGAGATTGTGATTGAAATTTTGTTTCTTTAATTTATAGAGTTGTGAGAGCAGTCTTCATTAGAATTAAAGTAATCTTAATTTTATAATATCTATAAAAAAAAAATTCCAGCAAGCTGCTGGAAGAAAAAATATAAAATGTCCACTCACTTTTATATGGTATTTAGAAATCTTTAATCATATTGACTGCTCCACAAGTCAAGGTTCTTATAAAGAAAATGTCATGCGGGCAGTGTCGGCGTAAGCAAAACGATGGCTGCACTGCCGCTGTAATTAGGATTCGATCCATTCAGATGTGACTCTGTACAGCTCAATCAGCCGAGGATGTTAACCCCAGCATACACCGCTCCGGAGCAGGCTCCTTACCCCTATCGTTTAATGCTGCACAAACAACCCAGAGCAATTCTGGAGAATCCAAAAAAACTAAAAACAAAACATAACACCTGTTCACTCAGTTAGGCCGAATTTATCATTTGAAAGTTGGCAGAAAAATCAATGAAAACTAATAAAAAGGTCATACGGCACTGAATAGAGGCTTTATTTGAATTATGTCCAAGGATGGCCTCGTAATGTGCTTGGCATATACGGTGCACTTCTATAACAATTCAGTTGGTTAGTTTTATGCGAGCATGCAAGCAAGTTCCTCAGTCCAACTTCTTTTAACCAGTTCTGACAAATGCATGAGGAGGACACTCGCCCAAGACAAACATATTGGGAAGGAACTTCCTCCCCCTCATTATCACAAACAAACTCATGGAACGTACCTGCCAGGTTGACTTTTTCAGGATTGGAGGAGCTGGGCGTGACAGTGCTGGTGCTGCTGGTCAGGTTGCCCCCAGTGCCGTTGTAGATGTTTTCCACTTTCGACTCGAGTTTGCCCAGCCTCAGCAGGATGTTATCCAGCAGCACCGCGAGGGTCTTCTTCAGGTCTGGAATAGTATGGGATGAAGTCAAGGCTTGGTTCATAATGTTGGAATATCCAATAATCTGTGGAGCTGATTGGCCGTCTGGCTGCAAAACGCTCACAGAGTTTATGTTATCTGATCAACTGTAGCATGTCGATCATTTCAGAGAAAAATCTAGTTCTTAAACTCAGTGGGAATCATCTACTCAGGACGAAACAGTATCATCCAGCTCGAGAAACCAGGTGAACAGATTTAAGTTGCAAAAGAGATAGTTAATTTCCTAAAGAGAGTATCACAGTGACTAGCATTTCTGCTGCACAGCAGCAGCAGGTCCCCGATTGGATTCCCACAGGGTGCCTCTCCATGTTCTCCCAGTGTCTGCATGGGTTTCCTCAGGGTTCGCTGGTTCCTCCCACAGGATAAAAAAACATGAGGGAGTTTAATTGGAGACCCCAAATTGTCCAAATGTGTGAATGAGAGAGTGAACTGTAGTATGTCTCTATATGTCGCCCCGCATCATGCCCAATGACAGCTGGGATAGATTCTAGCTCCACCATGACTCTGATACAGGATAAGTGGTATAGATAATGAATGAATGAATTTCTTTGAGCACTGAATGGCAAAAGAGATAGAAAAAGTACCCTTCAGTATACTCAGATGTGACGGACATCCCCTGATGATATTGGTTCTATAAGATGATGGGCAAATACATAGTTTGGGCAGATATTATAAGTGAATCATGCCTTAAAATGCTCAAGATATAACTGGGAAGGGAACCACAAAGTGAATTCTTCATACGGTTCACAGGGTGAGATATTTTAAGACACCAGAACCAAAATAGTCTAAAGGTCTAATACTCTTATTTTTTTCTCATGAGTTTGACATCTGTAACCAATTTCTACGTGCAGTGGATTTGAGCTAATAATGAGCTAGTATTATGATTGACTTCTCAGCTCCACGACAAACATGACATCATTTGTCTTGACCATGGCCTCCGTTTCGACACTGCCCACAAAGTAAACTCGGGTCGTGTTCGGTTTCGCTGGCAATTACGCGACAGAAAGTTGAAATAAGTAAAGGAATTCCACCAGAAATTTGAGCCAGAAGCAAATTCTGAGTATGGCAAATCTAATTATTGAGGGTTAGCTCAAGTAAACGTCAGAGAATTAGATGTTTGGTTTTTTTTGCATTGCATTTACACAGGTTAGAAATGCAATGGCTAAAAGTAATTGGAAGAGAAAATTGGCTTCAGAAGGTCTGTAATCAAACTATCGAGGCATAAAACTATGTTGATAAACAACATTCGCTGGTGTGGATTCATCCTCAACTGGACTTATTCCATTATGACACACCATATATGACACACACATATAAAACGGTTCCTGCCCAACCGTGCTGGTAACATCGTCCTCGGTTCATTGACGTCAATGCTCCTCATTGTAACAGTGAACACATGCATGTAATTGTGCCACTGCCACCAGCCTGGGGAGCCCAGCTGAGTCTGAAATTGCACGAATACAGACCCTACATAAGTTGGCATCGTCAGGCGGCTTGTGGCTCAATGAAATGTAAAAATCGGGAGAGCTGAATCTCTGTAACTGACTTCGATCCTTAATGTGGGTCTTTGCATTCCTGTGGGCGACGTTTCCCAAAAGCATGTACCCATGTAGAACATAGCTAATGGCATAAAAGAATGAGAGGTGACCATTAATGAGATGGCTAAGGCATACGTTCAAAATGGCAGCCGCAGTTAAAGAGATGGCATTTCTGCCCTTCATTCTCGCACTGCATCCGGCAGCAATTCTCATGACATTTGCACAGAAATGTCAAGTTGTCTGGAGTTGCTGTAACTGGTGAATTCATCACAACAACAATGTCATCATCAAAATGTTATTTGTCGTGAGTAGAGAGCCCCGCCGTCATTATCGAACCAAAAGTATTACAAATTTGCAGGCTGTCGTTTGCAGGGGGAGCAGACGCCGATTGGGCAGCGTTCAGGGTTTCTGGAGATGATGAGAAATGCAGCTTGTCTATCACATACAACCACCACATTTTCCCTTCGCCATGTTGCATTAGACACGCCAGTTTTCATCACATGAGCAGGATTGGCAAAGGCACAATGACCCTGGCACACCAGCGGGCTGGATCCGCCTGAAGAGAAATGCCAGGGTATTTGTCTAATGTCGATGTCGGGAACACCCAAATGCACAAAGCCTGGGGTGCAGTGTCATTAGGAAGGAACCTTCCATGATAAGGAGACAACAGAAGGAGAACAAACTATTGTCAAAAGACAAAACAAACAAACAAACAAAAACAACCACACGCTATCACGCTTACATATTTAATAGCAATAATAGGTTTCAGAAAATAACCCTATAATTGATGTCTTTCCATCCAAATAATATTTTCTGTTGGACATCTGGCTTTCAGCTCGACTTCATGTTGAGCTGCAGAATTGCTTGCACTAATGAAAAGCAATTTGGTTTTATTCAAAATAACCAGTATGAATATTTGTCTGTCAATCTTTACTGAACCATATATATTTTGAGGAGGGGGGGGGGCATTAAATTTCTGTATTCATTTATTCAAAACTTCTCATGTTCTCGAAATTGCTATTTCTAAGACAATTACTGTGTTAACAGTCCAGGCTTTAGCTGCTCTGTGCTCACCACCTTGCTACTTTTTTGCTACTAAACAATTGTTAAGGCAATTAACAAAGTCAATCATGGATATAACAATCAAGAATCCTGATTGTCCCTGTAAGATGCAGAACGAAATATAGATCGGTGGGTTTTGGATTGGGAAGGCACATTACTGATGATAACAGACAGCACACTGCAACAACTTACCATGAATAGGAAGACCAAAAATAGACTGATATGATGGCAGCAACATAAACAATCGTCTTTGTCTTTTGGCTGGTCCCTTCGGGGGTCGCCACAGTGAATCAACTTCCTCCATCTAACCCTATTCTCTGTATCCTCTACTGATTCCCTCCATCCATAAACCTCCTCTCTGGTCTTCCTCTAGACCTCCTGCCAGGCAGTTCTAACCTTAGCATCCTCTGTACATGGCCGAACCATCTCAGGCTGGCCTCTCTGACTTTATCTTCATATCATCACACATCTAGCAACATAAACAATATACATGTGTTCTGACGTAATCTGTGAGATTACCCCGAGAAGCAGATTATATGCCACATTAAAGTATCCACTATGAGATCGGCAAATCCTGCTAGAGTGACAGCCCAGTAATCAACGGGTTGTTTGTTCAGACCCTGGCGCCCACTGTGTTGAGGTGTCCTTGAGCAAGAAGTTCAACCACTAATTGGCTGTGCAATCAGAGTGTAAATGTGTGTCAATGTGCGAGTAACACTGGCATCTTGTATACAGGCCTCTTCAGCAGTGTTTGAATGTGTGTATGTGTAACAATAGCGCTTTGAGTCTAAAAGGCGCTCAATAAATGCAGCCAATTAAACTGTGTATGTGTGCGTGGTTTGTTGGCTATGTGAGGTAAGTGTCTAGAAGTGTTTCTCTTGCCAGTATCACAAGAGTCAGATTGCTGCGCCACCATGAGAGCGCCGTGGCAGCTGATGATGTCAGCAGCACTGACATGCATGCAAAACACAAGCTCAGCTTTGCAATGGAAAATAGAAGCTGTAACGCAGCACCTCCAATTCTAAATTGCTCTGCAGGGAAAACAAATAGAAGTGTGTGTCCGTCGGGTGGTAAATGCATTGCTACGTGTGGGGCTGCGAGCCTCTACCGGTCTCTATGGGCAGTTGCATTGAGAATCAAATGTATAGCAGCATGAATAGGAGGAATACACCTGTTCTGGTCATTAATCTTACAATAATTGGGTGAAAAGCTCAAGACTTACACATCATGGTGTTATTAAGAATCCATGGCACCTTGAATAAAACAAGTTCCAATATAACTGCTAGATGACCAGATGACTCATAACCCGCCAAGGGACAGTTAGCTGTCTTTCCCAATCATTTTTTGAGCATTACACAGCCATGAAACACCTCAAGGAGCCATAAACACATTCACTTCAATATGTCTTCAAACATAAACACAGAACACTGAGCAAACAGAGGAAATGCCAATAAAGCAACACTCGCTGGCGACTGCGATGGGATTTTTACCACCTGTAGGGTACACAGGACAGAGAGCTTTAACACAAATAATAAGGTCTCATGCAACACCCTGTGTTTGTGGGCAGTTGTGAATTCCCCTGAATTTCGATACTCCCCCTGCCCCAGAGCAAGATGAGGCAAAAAGAACAGGGCTCACAAAAGATCCCCACAATAGCTGCTGAACTGGACAGTAATAGGAGATGCTCGAGTGGCATGTCACATGCATGCACACGCACGCACACTCACGGCTCAATTTCAGGAGGGCTAAAAGAGTTAAAGATCATTTCCACAACTTGCTGTAGACAGAGACCATGTGAGAATGGTCTCAATATCCCACATGTAGGAACCCACCGCTGGATTAATTATAAAATCAGTGGACAACATTTGAACATAGTCCGTGTGTTTTTCCCCTAAGACATGAATTGAATTAATGTGTTTCCTCAGAAAATGTTGGTGTAAAATTTCATAAAAATAAGGACATACAAATATATCTTCAGGGCACCCCAGGGTGTCTCCACAAGTCTCATTTGTTTATTAATTATTTAATTGTAACCACAAACTTATAAATTCATCAGCCACAAATAATTTTCATTGACTTTTTTTTTTATGCAAAAGACAAATTGCGCTTTTCCACTAAAAAGTTTGAGTCTTTTTAGTAGAAGTGCCTGGTACTTTTTACCAACTTAGTCACCTTTTGACTCACTATCTTATTTGAGTCCTTGACCTCTTTTGCAAAATAACTTAAGAGAAAAGTGCAATACTCCGCTTTTTAGTAAATGTGGCTATACATATAATATCTTAATGTGAGTGTTGTGTGATACTGATGTGTGCGTGTTACCACTGAAACAGACACATTCTGACACGCTTTTGCGGATTATCAAGAAAGGGCGTTCATTTGTTCGTAAATCAGCGTATTTAGTGGTGCGTATAAAAAGACGACCAAGGCAACATTGCAGAGGCCTCCAAAACAGAGCTGATCCACACTGGAACCATGTATTGGAAAGGCATCTGGTTTCTTTGCAGTGATAAATAGCTCAACATCCAGTTGTGCTGGTTTTCCCTTTGTCTTTATTGTAAATATTCATCACTAAATATTACCACAAAGCTATATAAATAAAAATATTTCTAATGCAAAAAAACTAAAACTAAAAGCAAGTGTAATCATCAAGCTTGCTTGCTCCACGCTTCCAATAAGCTCAAGGGGACTCTGCGTTCCATTCACAACCCACTAATGCCCAGACAAACAGGAAACTCAGTTTCTCCTGTGACTCATAACAAATCTTATCAAGGCAAATTGTTGTCCACGTGAGTGAACACAGCAAGTAGAGGGTATCCTACTGCCGCTTTATCTGATCAAGGACATGAAACGAGTTGGATGTGATAAAGCGTACAGCCGGGGATCATTCTATACCTCCCACGGCGCCATGCGTCATGAATGCATCAACTAACAAAAACGAACAATCAATAGGCAGAGTTAAGGTTTCAAGTAACAAAAGTAGGACGGCCACATGCATAATTACATGTGCAAAATTACTTTCTGTAGAGAAACGGTATCTTTCTGTGAAATTATTTATCATTCATCCAGGTCAGAATGAATTACACATAAAATCTATCTCTATTTTACATACTTGACATTGAGGGGTTGTTTTTCCATCAAGAGGCTGTGCTGCTGACATTGATTTGGGAATGAAGATACTTTGCGTCATTAATTAATTAATTAATTTATTTATTTTTGTTAAAAACATGAGCAGTGAAAGGCTGTCCTTCTCAATTTCTCTTTAATATTTATATCTTCTATATAAATACTCAAAATAAGTATACTACTGGTGACAGTTTCATAGTTGGTTATGGAATAAAACCACTTTACAGCGGAAGGCTTAAAGGATAAAATAGCATTACTAGATTCATAAATAATTAAAAATCAAATTTCCAGCCAGATTTTCCTCTGTGGCACGGTTCTCTGCAATCTATAATGAAATTCTATACGATTGCGGGTAAACGTTTCCTCGCTTGCTTGAAGTCACTGCAGCTGAAATTCTTATTTAAAAGGGCCACAGGCCGCCTTTTGCTGGTTAACTATCAGATACAGCAGTTGTTTTTTTTTTGCTTTTTTTTTAATAAACAATCCATTTAATTTTAAAACTCAGGTTTCAGGAAAAGAGATTATGTCTCGGAACTCCTAATTTGACATCCAACTCATGCCATTTATTCAAAACTCCCCACTGGAAACCAGGGTGGTATGGCATTGTCTTTTGTGGGCCTATCAATGCCAGATTAATTAATCTATCTTTGTGTCTCTTTCAGAATTTCCACACGATGTATACTTCTCTTCCACAAAAATTCTGTCTAGTTTTGCTTCATTCGGCTGTGCAGAGGCTTCATCAACATTTTTTTATATATCTGATTCCCTTCCTTTACATTCCTCGTTAGTGGCTTTACTGTATCCTCTTGTTTCTCCAGGCATTAGAGAACAATCAATTCTAGTCGTGGGCTTCTGGTGTGGCCTCCTCTCAAGCCATACAAATCTATTAATGGCATGAGTAGGTTATTGATAGGGCATCTAGATCTGTTTTGCTACGATAAAGCTTCTCCTGCATTGGACCTCCAACAAAAGGGTTCTGAAAAACAGCCAATGTCCATCCCTTGACAAGAGATGGACGTGCGAAACCATTCAGCCTAAATAGAAGATACCAACAGAGTATGAATGATAGCTCTTCATTTGGATGCCTTAAAAAAAAGGATGTTTCTGCTGCTGTATTCGGCCCTGGTAATGATCTTGTGAAAATTGTGATCTAATCCCACTGATTCTTCCTGGACACTGGCGAGAGAGAACAGCACATTCCTCAGCCAGCAGATTCTGACTCCTTCTAGATTCCCTATTCTACCATCTTAACATGAGGGCTGTTTAAGACCTCTTGTGCTAGACGTTTAAGACTTCTTGTGCTTGTGTACTATTGGTATTACTATACTCCATGCCATGTGGATAGGTGCTCCGACCCTCCTGCAGCTATGAGCTGCTTAAAATTTTTTGGGAGTTAAAAGTAATTTTTAGCCTGAACTTAGTCAGAGAGACCAAACACAGCTTGGTCATAAACCCAGCATGGAATTGACGCTTTTTAGCATGCATAGTTAGCCTGACAATTTTGTGATATGCATAGGCCAGAAACAGTCGCGGTTTGTGTCGCTTTTACATTCCCAACAATCTTAGATAACAAAGTCCATCAGAATATTTTTTTCCCCAAAGATCAGCTGATAGATTGCGTGTATTCTTATTGAAGTGATAGTTCGAATGAAAAAGCTGTTAAAGAGCCGTCTACTCACCATAAGCTGTCATGGTGCCAACATATGGACCGTCCATGACACTTTGGTTCTCCTCTGCAAGAGCCTTGATATAGCGCTTGCTGAGGTCCAGGATCTGCTGCCGTAGTACGGCGCTGTTCTCATGGCTGGCCCGCTGCTGGATAGTGAAGTGCAGCAGCATCATGCCCCAGATGAACCCAAAGCTAACAAGGAAGAAGCCCAGCTTCTGGGACGACAGCTTCCACAGGAACGGTGTTGCCATGGTGGCTCGAGTCAGGGCGGCTGCAATTACACGGACTTAACTTGCAAAGGTCAGAAGGAGAGCGGGGGACGGGGGAGGTGTGCGATCAGGAGGGCAGGTCGGTCATGGCCATGTCCATCTGGCCTGCTGTGGTCATTTCTGGGTGTCGGTGCACAGCTCCGTTGCCTCACCAGCGGGATTTCCTTCTTTGACCCATCTCGCTCGTCCGGTAACCTTTCGATGGATGGAGTCCTGCCGGTTGCATCTTACTACAGAGAGGAGGGCAGAGAGAGAGGAGACACTGATAAGCGGGCTGGCTGTTGTATATGCTGTTTAGCATATACTTGACTCATATTCAAGCTTTACTTTCCAGTAGAACACTGTGGAGCCCAGTGTAACCTGCTGAAAACTAATGCTTTAATTGGCATATTAAAGAGTAAAGAAAGAGGCAGGACTGAGTGCCGATGGAGGTAATATGTGAGTGGAGACCACACAGCACAGAGACACGGTATGTTTCGACCGGACTAGTCCACTTGTGGGAGCAATGATATACAGCTTTTATTTGTATATTTTAGTGACGTGTTAAGGCGTTCAGCAAAGCGCATCAAGTATTCCAAGCCAGCACAACAGGAAACATCTTTGTATTGTGTTTCGACAACACTGCATTGTGAAAGCACATGACAACTGCTACACAGAGTCTCTATCAAAAAATAAATGTTTTACTGCGGGACATTCTGGGTGGATATGTAGCACACCCACAAGGTGTGGATAAGGTCTGATAGACCAGAAATACAGGATTTACACACAAAGACGTTTGCAAAGCAACATTTTGGAGACTTTTGAAATAACAGTGACAAATACCGATAGGCAACCAGACTATGTTTGTGATTCTATGTCAGTTGAAGGCAATTAAGAGTCTTATTTAATTACAGCTTTCCTCTCCAATAATTTGCAAATTAAACTGAATGACATTAAATACCATCATCCCACCTTCCATTTAGTATTTTGTCTTGCATTATAAAAAAAACGTCCTTTTCTGCTGGAGCGTTCAGAGCCTCCTCCGAGGCCGAGCTTGCTGTCATTTCACCGAGCTCCCAGTCCGATGATGGAAGAGAGAGCCTCTGGGGGTTGAGAAACTGAAACCAATTCTGCTGTTTGGAGACACTTTGGAAAATAACGAGGCGCAATGTTTCCAAGCTCGATGAGTAATTGAATAAAATAAACAAATTGACCAAAATAACAAAGAAAAATACTTTGAGTATTTTGGCATAGAATGCATCCTCCTGACAATCGAGAGCATACGATGAATTACTGGGTCATTTATAAACATGCTTTTCTGCTGAACCTGTGGGCCGAAAACTAAATGTGGACTCTTTGTGTGTATGTGTGTGCACCATATATCATGTTTTAAATGAAAAGGTCAAAGACTTGTTTAGAGTGACGAAGAAAGAAAATTGTCAGAGGATGTGAAAGGACTAATGAAAGGTCAGTGTCACCTTATTTGTTAAACAGCAGTTGTGTAGATGTGCAACATGAGCCACTGACATTAATAACACATTGAGCTTAATTTTGACAGGCATAATTCTGGAAAAAAAAAAAAGAAGGGAGCGCCTTCAGGCACATTAATGCTTTGAATCGCATGGAGTAAAAAACAAAACAAGACAATAACAACATCAGCTCCAACAGTGGGCAGGGCCTTGAAAAGTCAAATATTGAACAAATTCTAACCAAATATGCTTTTCTTTATTTCATAAAATTAGTTTCTCTCTTAACTGAGGTCGGGAGAAGAGCCACACATCACTTTGGTGGAACTTATCAGATGCTAAACATCAGATTAAAGCCATTATATTATCCACATATATTTTCCAGCTATAAAAATGATACAAAACCTATTCATGTCTAAAAATGTCTGCCAAAAATTGGGGTAGATTTTCCATTAGGTGAGATCAGGGGTTCCATGCTTTAATTCCACGCTCTGAAAAGTATATTATAAGAAATGTTGCACCGCTTTGGAGACTGCAATTGCTCATGCTGCCAGACGACAAAATGAACAGCAGCCTTTGACACCCCGAAGCAGTAAGCAGCTTCATACCCATGACATAAAGACAACCTGGGAATGTATGTGTAAAAGCCTTTTACTTAGAATATGTCCTACTGACAATCTCCAGGCAATCTGTGCACAGCTGAGTAAATGTCTCCAACTTCAATCATCAAGTCAAAAAATAAAATGGAAAAAAGATCGTAAAAGATCAGCATGTAATCAGGCCAAAATGAAACCATGTTTAAGTTCACTCATCTGCATTCAGCTGCTGTAGCTGTAAGTGAGGCTAAGTGTGGGGAGGGGATTTCTCCAGCTTCACATTTTGAACTGTTTTCCAGATTCTCTTTCAAAGCGGCTCTAACCAGGACTAGTCAGGACCACAGTTCCCTCGGTGGTTTCAGCACTTTGAGAAAAAACAATATACGACGGACTCCTTGAACATAAAATCATCTCGCCACTTGTCTCCAATCATTATTTAAACGATATTGAATTAAGATCACCGTCGTAGCACATGACGATATCCACCACCTCAAGAAACACACGAGGCAACTACACAAAAGCCTGTCTTCGCCTTACACCATCAGCTTCATAAAAAATAGGTCAAAGACAGCTGCAAGCATCATCTTCCATAAGGGCTGAGGTCTCACAGCGGGTATGACACACAGTAATTGTTCTGCTTTTTAAGACAAAGGCTTGCGTTAGCTTTCACTACACAAAGATATGTTTAAGACATTCTAACAAAGCAATGACAAATGCTTTACTGTCTTGAATAGAGATGCATGCTTCATAAAGACTATAATTCCTGAATGTATTTTTTTTTTTCTTACATTTGACTCCCTCTAATTTGCTTTATGGTGTGTATAAAACAAGTCTTTCTATGGAGGGGAGGGTGGAAAAAAAAAAGAAGGAAAAGAACTGCAGTGCAATGTGAATTCATGAGACAAGCCCTTGGCAGTAGCGCTGTGCAATCTGCAGTGCTGATAACATCGGATGTCTCTCATTGCTTGAGACTGGGTTGGAGGAAGGCAGGGAGAGGCTGGCAGTGCTCAATGGTCAGGCACTGACGAGGATGGAAGGCTTTCGGACTGTTTATCAGAGAGGAGGGCTGTGCAGGCCGCCCATAGTATATCACTGCAGAAAGCCAAAACCTACACAGACCACTGACTCAACCTTTTCTGAAAAACACATCTCCCCATTTGGTGCTGGCCCTGCTCTCTGGCCTTAATTCTAGCAACCGTCCTTATTTTATTTATTTTTTTCTTTGACTGAAACTGATCGGGCACTCTTTTGTTTAGGAGACTGTCCAATCACAGAATGTGTCCTATAATCTGTCCCGAGAGTGGCAATGCAGCAATTTACTGCTTTCCTCCAGCGGAGCATATATCTCCTCTCGGCTACCTTCTCGTTTCTAATTCAGAATCTTAATTTGTCTGGCAGCAAGCCCTCTGGCTCTCGGCAGCAACAGCCCCGTAAAATCCCTGCATGTCAACAATCGGCTAAAGCCGAGGAATACCTGATACTTTGCAACTAGAGCGGATACGGGGACAGCCTGATGAGTGGTGTTTTCACTGTCGAAGAAAGAAGCAGTGTGCAAAACCCCCCCGAGGGTTTTCAGAGGTGTCAAAGACAGAGGCGGTGGCCTAAATCACACCTGGGAACATTCAGTTCACACTGATCAGGGATATAAATTATAGCTTTCATCACAATATCACATTATTTAGATCATTTGGGCAATCATCCAATATTAGTTTGTCAAAAAATCTGCACTGCTGGGATTGCAATAGATGTCACATGGGTGCCAAAAAGCCGAGATACATCACAATGTCATAAATGTCCAAACTAATTGGAACATTTTGGCAAGGTGTTGCTTTTTTTTTTTCCTCTTCTTTTGGATGATTAGCAATACAATCACCAATAATGATGTGACACAACAAAATTTGTGATTAGACCACAGTTGAACTACGACGAAGAGAGGAACATAGCAGAGCGTCCCTTTCTTGTTTAAGTGCGTGGAAATGTCTGTTGAGATGAACAAATACCTGCAGCATTACTCCAGGCCTCAACAGTAACCAACCTGAACTCTGCGCGCCGTTGCTTTACCGTCCCTGAGCATGCGAGACGCCATCCGTTCACGGTCATGTCAGGGATTTAGAGAAAACAACCGTATCGCATCCCTGTCAAAACAATCATCTCAGGCTTTAGTATCTTTCCAGCAGAGCCCTAATCAGATTGCTCTCTCAAATGCTGAATTGTTTGGACCGGGCCAGATGGCTGAGTGAGGGAAGGGCTGGATTCAGCCGCTGTGATTGAAGCTGAGAGTAACTGAAAGTGTACTTTAAGGGCTACTCAATAAATAAAAAAAAATAATAATAAAAGAAAAAAAGCAGGTGAAGCAAGCTGAACGAGGACCAGATTATTTCCAGTGCATTACTCCGGCTATAAAGAGAATGCATATTCCTGAACTGGGAGCTTCTAAGAGCTAGTTGCATAACCAAAAAGGTAGTGAAATATACTCAGGATGAGGCCGTGGCTATCAATTATTGATCGGCCATGAAAAAGTATTCATTTTCTTCCTGAATATAGATATAGATGGGCTGACACAGAGCTTGACTTCTCACACCCTAGTTACTTCAAGATGTAAGAAGCAACAGTATGAGATTTGCAGTTAGACACAGTATCATAAAATATAATTCATTCATTAGGGATTGGGCTGAAGAAATGCAATACTATTAATCCACCTGTAATTTCTAATAATCATTTCACCTCGATCTTGACTGTGACACCACTGAGGCCCCTCGTTGGGACAATTTAGAAAATCCAGAAAAGCCAAGTCGTTTTGATGAAAATAAAATGGTCAAATTTTATTTTTTAGTTAATCTTTCTTGGGCTTTTACCTATTTAGACTCAAATGTTACAGGGCTAGTTTCTTTTGCAGTCCAGGTCTAAATAGAAAAGTGAAATGTAATATGGACTGCTGCGGTCCATAGCTGTGACAGAAAACTGTCATCACCACTGGATTTACCAATTACCAATGGCAGCATTTCTACTGGACTGAGTTCAAAGGTCAAAGTGGATTTGATGAATCTGGAGCATCGAATTCTGAATTCTGACAGGTAAAACATTTATTTGGACAGTTTTGACATTACATTTCATGATCAGAAGGGGCTGGGAACCCCAAAAGTCTGTCAAAACCAACATTTGGAGCCCTAGATTTTCACATGCCAATTCAATACTTGGTTATAACACCCAAGGCATTAATGAAGTATCTCTTTAAAAAAACAATAAAATAAATAAATATATAGCCTACATCTTTCAACGTTAGTTTGGCTGATTTTGAGTCATGCAGGTGAAGCAAGGTGCAGCTGTCAAAGGCTCCAAATAAAGAAATACAATGCAATTTAACCAGTTTAAGTGTAAAAGGACCATTTTCCATAATTTGGTCTGTAAAGTGCACTGAAGAACAATCTCCAAAAACAAGGCATAAAAACATCTGAAAATCAATCTAAATTGCAATTTGAGGGCATATTAGCAAAGCCATTATCATATTTGTGGATGTGTGTGTTTTTTTGTTTGTTTGCTTGTTTGAATTCTGGAGCATTTTGTTTTGAATACAGTGGGTTGGACTCTGTAAAAAAGAACGAAAATAACCTTGTCATCCACCAAGCGGTCCTTCATGGAGGACATATTACCTCTCCTGTGACACTTAAGATTCATTGCAAATATTTGAAAATGTCAATCAGGGACAGGAGTCCTCCACCTGGTCATCGTACATCCTCCCACCAGTTCACCCGTTGGCTGGCGAAGAGACTTGATACTGTTAACACAGAACCGTTGCCTTGGAGACCGTTGTGACTCTGCATCTTAATGCACTTGTTTTTTGTTTTGTTTTTTTAAACATACCCCCTCCTGCTTAATTATTCATGAGCTCTTCTGGAAAAAAAGAGGCCTTGGGGCTTTACCACCTAGCTGGTGGAGATCAACAGAGTAACCAGGTAGTGGCATTTAGTTGACCAAAAGGACAGCTTCCTGGTTAGTCTTCCTTTGATGCTGTCAAACTAAGTTTCAATCTAATCTCATCTGATCATGTTTGCAGGTCCAGGAAGTCCATGTGCGCATACACACACGCACACAAACACGGGAAAGTAACACTCATTGACCACGTATGCAAACTTTGATGCCAAAAAAATATTCAATTTTACCTGTGCAGAAATATGAATGCCTCTAAGTTCTCCTCTGGCCTTGTCAGCAAGCTGACAGCTGAATCCAGCTCAATTTCTTCATCATAAGAAACCATACTATCTGATTACATTGTTGTTTGGTGTTTTTTTTTTTCCAAGCACTGAATCAATATGGGTTGGATTTAGGGCGCTTATTCTACAGGGCCTGATTGCTGAAGCGTGATACTCTATAATTTGCCTGAAATATCATAGAATAGCGAAAAGCGCAGCTGATTTGCATGAAATCATACTGTTTTGTTGCTTGTGAATCTTATTGGAGGAAAAAGGGAAAGTGATTCAGCTTTAAGACCTTGCATCTGAAGGGTTCTAACAAGGTGAAGGTCTTCTTATTGGAAGATAATAAATGGACTTCCTGGAGACTTTTTTTATTCTCACACAGAGGAAGCACTGTGGGGAAAAAAGTGAAGAATTTGACATATTGCTATATAAAAAAGGCACCAATTGGAAGTCACTAATGCCAATTTCATTCATTCATTATCTATACCGCTTACCCTGCTTACCAATTCACACAAATGGATGATTTTAGAGTCTTCGATGAAACTCCTGCATGTTTTTAGACTGTTTGAGGAAACCAGAGAACTGGGAGGTCCTCACGCACACAGGGGGAGACGATGAAAACTCCTGATACAAAAATAAAGGGAGTGTAATAGTAGTAATGTGTTCATCTTCACTGTGAGGGGACATAGACGGCGAATATCATCCTGAATTTATCCGAAAACCGGAACACCAACTTCTCAGTAAAATTGCCTTTTACATGAAACCTCAAGCCAAACCAACATTCAGCGAAACGTTTCCTTAAGCTAACAATGCAATCTTGTGATTGACATTTTCTAATGTCCTCCACTGCTGTCCGTGATGAAATGGCAGACATATGTGATGAATGGGCATTCCATTCTGTCTTTAAACTAGAAGCTATTTATTCAACCTTCCATGCAAAGCCCTGGGATTAAGGTGTCACTGTCCAACGTGTCATCCAGTCAACGAAATAGATTAGACAATACAGGTTGAACAAAGTGCAACTGAAAAAATACAGAGGTAGTGAGCCGACAAGCCAATCTTAATACGATCCAATTTAATGGGCTTCATAAAGAGTGACGAGAATAAACAGCATTCGGTGGATTGTTTGAAAACTAAAATCCAACACAATCAGTGCACTCAAAGCAGTGACAGTTTGCAGAAAAGACTTTTCACAACAATTTTGATCATCAATCCTTCCTCATTTGAAGGCACAGATCACCTTGGTGGGTACTGGACTAATGGTACTGATGGGAACTTTGGCCGGTTCCATTATCAAATGTGTTTTGATTTGATTCTATAGTCTTCTTTTCTTTTCGTCTGCTCCCTTGAGGGGTCGCCACAGCAAATCAAGCTCCTCCATCTAACCCTATCCTCTGTATCCTCTTTTCTCACACCAACTGACCACATCCATAAATCTTCTCTGGTCCTACTCTAGGACTCCTTTCCATTAGTTCCAAATTCAGCATTCTTCTAACAATATATTCTCTATCCCACTTTGGTTCCATAATATTTTACTTATTTATTCCAGATCTCTATTTTATTTAGTTTCAGTCAGTTTAAATCGGCGCCTAAATTGCCTAAAACAGAACACGTTTCTGAACAAACAAAAAATAACTCATCTTCACTCTTAATGCTCGGCTCCTAAATCTCCTACAACCTCTTTAGAGACATGGCACTTTCTGTCCTGTAAATAAAGGGACCAAAATTGCAGGTGTGAGTGCAATAAATGTGTAAACTCTGAGACAAAAACTGGCACAAAATTAATTCTAAGACTGGCCTGTGATAATGAATGCCTGGCATGGAAGTCAGGGCCATTCTGATATCCCCCTATCTTAATTTCAGAACCCCCACCGTTTTTTTCTTGTTGTTTTTTTCACACAATTGTTCAAAAAGTGAAAATGATCTTAAGACGATCTGCTTTGTGGATGACTTTTCCTTCTCACCGCACCGATGTGCAGCCAAATAAATACAACTGCAGGGCTTACAAATGTACGATTGACTCCACAGAAGCAAATCTGGCTGTGCAACAAGAAAGAGCCTCTTCGGGAGCAGGGTAGATGGCAAAAACAGCAGCAAACACGATACAGCTTTTCTTCATCAAAAAGAGGAATTTCAATCTTCAGTGTAATATAAGTCCACTGAAAAGCCTGGCAGTGATAAATGGAGATCAAGTCAAATTCAGGGATCACTGACTGAAGCTGCCACAGATTGCAGCACAATGATCGGGAACCAAATTGCCGTCACAAATGAGAGTAGACAAGGAAGTCTCAGACTGTGTCTTCTTGCTATCTCTGCGCTGGCCGGTAAAAGAAAGACCAGGAGCCCTTTAATCAAAGAAAGGCCAAGTGTTCTACTTCCCTGCATGGCATCCATCACTACGGCCCACTTCTTCCCGATCCCTTCATGTTCAATCCTTCCTTCTTCATCCCTCCGCCTCTGCTGGCTCTCAAACCTAGCTTACCCTAACACAAGCACACACACGCACGCTCCAAAGATTTCTTGCCAGTGAGGCATGCCACCAAGGCAAAGCTCCTTTTCCCCAGGATTTATAATCCCAATGGCTCCGGAAAAAAGGCAGCTGAAAGAGCTCTTTATAAAGCCAGCGGCAGCCGGGTGACTCACCTCTGGATGGTCACTACACTCAACCTACAGTTAGATTTTGAGCGTAAACAGGGGAGTGGGAGGTTATATGATTTTTACTTTCCTGTTTCGGTGCATAAATCTGCCCTTGGATCACAACATGTCTCATATCGGAATGAATGAAACACAGACAAAAGAGCAGCATCCATTATAGCACCGGATACAACCACACATAATCCAGACGGCTTGTGATTAATGTGGTTATGAGAGACTTTGACTGGAAATAAGTGGACTGCACTGCTGGGATAAGTGGATCCGCAACAAAGAGCCAGAGAGCAAGCTCCCCAGCCTCTGTATTTTTTTTCCCCTGGCCTCACTGAGACACGTCTCCTGGACACACACTTTCATTCCCAAAGTCGTCCGGCTCTGGAAACAGGTGTTACTCCCGTGAAGCTCTCTGGCAAAAATCACATGTCCTTGCAGGTTTGCAGCAGGATTTTTTTTTTCTTTTCAAAAAGCCCCTGAGGCTAACCTCATCTCTTTGGAGATGAAGACGAGAACTGAGAGGAGAAAATAAAAGAAAATCCAGAAGCAAAATGTCTATATTGCTTGTTAATGCATTTGAATATAATCCTAAAACCTGGCGTCTACCTGCATGGACATCACATTTGAGCTTGACTTAAATGTGTCCACTTCTCATTTTTTTAAAAAAACCATATCATGTCAAAAGATAATGCTCAGTGTTTTGGGTGTTTTTAACACTTACCGGTTCTCAATACTACCCAAAATAGCAATTTTACAAACCGAAAAAGAGCAAGGGTCTAGGGTCAAGGGGAACGTGGGAGCACCATCAGAAACAGCCATGACTGCTAAGCTGCACTCTCCTGTGCAAATATACAAGAAAATAGAGAGAAAAGGCAATGACCCCCACCTAATTTGAAGACTAACCTGTTTAAGATAAGAATTAATAACTGCATTTAATACCGAAGCTTCAGCAACACCTACACAGAATCCCGTCGTGTTTAAGCTAGCCCGACACACCTGCTGGCTGACAACAATGGGACCCCCAGCCAGCCGCGGCGACTCACGGCTCGGATTCCTCGTTATCCGGCTAGCGGTACGGCGTTAGCCACTCGGCTCTATCGCACATTTTCCGCGGGCAAGCCGCTCCATATACAGCCTGCTACCGCCGAACCTAGCTACGTCCGGAAGGGGGTGGTGGGTTTGAGACAACTAGCCGCCTCGGTCGACTACCGTCGCCAACAAAACGAGCACCCCTCCGCAGTGACAGGCGTCGCACGCCCGGGCGGGTACTGCGCCTCATCCCTTCCCCCGGCACTATTTCCTCTTAACAGCGGCGCGAAAACGTGAAATTGGGCTTCTTACCCTTGTGTACCCTCAGTGTTGGCTTCTCGAAGCGATAGGCGGAGAGGGTTACGCCATGCCGAGGACACACATCCAGGAGACCGTGGGGGGCGGGGGTCGAGTGGAGAGTGACGGTGGAGACGTGATTCCAGTTCCACCGCCGTGCGGACTCCGACGTTCGACTCTGCCCACTTGCAGAGAGTGTGTATGTGTGTTAGTGAGAGAGAGCGAGAGAAAGAGAAAGAGAGACGTCAGGGTGCGTCTGCAAGTTAACATACCCACCAAGAAACGTAGAATGACATAATGTCCAGCGAGGCGTGAACGTCTTGCAATGAAGTTTGAACGAATAAAAATCAACGATGAGAATTTTTCTTTTAATTTCTGGCTTTGCACCTTACCATGCAAGAAACACAGAGGGCCGTCGTAATAAGACTGCGTTGTTGATTCTTTGTTAAAATGAAGCCTTTGCTCTTTTCAAGATAATGTTTGCATGCTCAGAGTGAGATTTTTTTTATCCGCCGGCTCCAACATGCGCATTTATCTCTCTATAAATGGTGGGGATACGGTGAATTCACGCACACTGTTTAACAACACGTCAGAGACATAAAACGAGACGATCCCTTACTCGCAAGGGGCTGCACTTGTAAGCCTTGTGTTTACTGTCCCCTACTGGCCGTAAGCTGCAAATACTCCAGAGGAATGGACGTCATTGAGTTCAATGTTAATGGGGATGGTTGTTGAGGATCAGGGACGAGTCCATCACAGCTAGATGTTCTGAAGATGAAGTCAGACGGAGATGGTTTGAACATGTACAGAGGAGGTGGAGTTAATTCATTGGTGTTGACGTTGAGACTTAATCAGGCTGAGATGACTTGGGCAGTAATAGAGGGGGGGTGAATATGTTGTTACTGAGGTTGAAGTGAGAGGAGATTAATGGATGGAGGGAAAGACGACCGGACATAAATTGGTGTGAGTGAAAAGGATGCAAAACTAACATGTCCTCTTTCCGTCAATCCCTAATTCCTCCAGGTCCCCTGCCAGGGAGTTCCATCCTCAGCATCCTTCTGCCCAGATCTTCATTATTCCAGCCCGGACATGCCCAAACAATCCATCTGACTTTATCTCCAGAATGTCTAAACATGTGCTGTCCCTCTGATCGATTATTCCTGATCCTATCCATCCTCCTCACTCCGAATAGAACCTCTACATCTTCATCTTTGATAGCTCCAGCTATGCCTCCTGTCTTTTCTAAAGTGTCTCTAAACAGACATCACTGATCTCACCTCTGTCTTGTATTTATTGTATGTCTATGTATCATTGTTGACACAGCATGCGTTTGTAGTCATTTGTTTACACCATGCAAATGACACTTTCTATTGGAAAAACCCAAACGAGCAAGCTCAGTGTCTGAGAAAATAGATTTATTATTAAAACAGGTGACAAATACATTGCTTGTTATCATCAGAGAGCACATTCGTGTAGTTAAGCTACAATCATTCACAAATACAGATCTTTGGGACAGAGAAAGTTATCTGATGACATGATATTAAACATTCCTATTTAAAACACAAGAGCATAATTTGCTTTACAGACATGAATCCCTGGGGGATTCTGAGAGATTGTTTAAGGTAACCATAATTATAAATTAGTCACCAGCAGCCGACACTAAACTGACACGAGAACACATTCCTCATATCATGGGAGTCTTTGTCATTGAATAGCCACTTGGATGAAGGTCGGCCTTTTCTATTCTGAACGGCTTTGAGGGCAAATTAGTTTTTCTGAGGGAAACAAATCTATCTTCACAATGCTGTTCAAACACTTGGAGCGCATAAACAAAAAATTTAAGCGGTCAAAACAATACATTCATTACCTCGTTGCCAAAAAGGAAGGAGACAGCGGGTCGATAAAGTCTACAAAGCTGACACCGCGCCAATAAAAGGCAAATTACTTTGGCTCAAACATGTTCGAAACAATGTTTTCTAATAAAACTGCCTATTGATTCCACCTGAAAGTGTGGTAATGTGGTAATAAGAGCTGAGAATCACATAAACCCATTGGAGCAGGGAAAAGTAGCAGACAGTAATAACCACGTTACTCCTATGATTTAATTATTTTTAGCAAAACTGTCAAAGGGGACACATACAGATTGATGCATCAAATGTGAGGAAAAGTTAATTATTTTCTTTAGAAAAAGTTATTTTCATCATTAAAGCATTTTCAGTGTAAAAATGGGGTTTACCCCATGTGCCATTAGCTAACTCAAATTCATTAACTCATTAAATAAGCCAATTGATTAAGCATAGAACATAATATTTTTGCAATTTAAAGCTAGTAATCCTGTCCCCAAGGCTTTGGGAACCCATTCATTGTTTTTATTTTTTTATATTTATTTTCCTACTTCATTTACATACTGTTCCATATGTTAAAACAGCATATTTAAAAGTAAATAAGCAAATCTTACGAATCAGGTAAGCAAAAATGCACAAGGAAAAAGCAGCTAAAATTTATGGAAATTATGTTTGTATGTATAGGAATATGTTTATATGTGTTTTTGTGTGACCTGTGCAATTGACTTACAAAATTACAATGAAATTAACTGAATTCAATCCCCACTCATTTTTAATGCACCACTATTTCTGGAAGCCCTGAGTTTGACATTTTAGCTATTGAAACGCAGGTGGATGGTTTCTGGACAAGTACATAAAAATCGCCAGTCATTGTTCCCAGTGTGTGGGTATAAAGAGAAGAAGATATTGAGCCAGAGGTCTTTAGTCAAAAACACATGAAGCCACTTTTCCTTACTTTCCCAGCTAGCATCTGTATGAATCACAAAGCAACTATCATCATATATAAAATTGGAGGCCGCCAAAGCATTAGCTGACTTGGTCAGTGCTCTTCCTGGAAATGGGCATAACATAATTTAATTTGTTGCATGTAAAAAGCATTATTGGGGGCGGGGAGTAACCTTGAACAGTTCAAAGTATAATTAGATATGATCTCAAATTACATTAAGACGGGCCATAATTTTTTACCAACATAGTTAATTATCTGATGAGAGGCAGGATCGTTTTGCAATGGAACTCTGGGCGATTAATGTTATTGGCGGCATTTCTGCAACGATCTGAGGGGTTGGCAAATGCTCAGAATGCTGTGTTAACTGATAAAGTACATAACCAGACACAAAGTAGTTTGCGACAGGTCAAAAGAAAGGTTTTTTTTGTAATACATAAAAATCACGCAGCATTTGTTAGCTTTCAATGAGTGATACCATGATGATATCATGATTTTGCCTGCTGCTTCATGTTTACCTTCAGAGTTATCAGATGATACAAAACAATCTTTTTAATAAAACCTTTTTTTTCAATCTGGCAACCCTCATCAGATTATGATTAAAAATGACAGCATTGAGAGTGGAAAAGGTGGACGGGGGACTTTATGACTTATTTCCCAAGCCGTTTAGCTACATCCTTGTAGGCCAACTCAATTTCGACCTCAGCTGCACATGTATTGCTGAACTCGTCACGTCTGTAGGCGTTGTTGAGGTAACGCCACACTCCCCTGAACTCGGATGGGATGTCATAATTGCGGTATTTCTTCGACACAACCTGAAAGTTGCAGAAGAGTCAATAACAAATTGATAATAATGAACAAGTTGACTTAGTGAAGTAGTGGTTACCTTGACAACATGAAGTTTGGGCAAAAGGTTGCAATCAGCGAGTGTCAGTTCCTCCCCATCCAGGTATTTTCGGTTGGATTCGCCATCACCGCCGGGTTGATCCACCTCATCTGGCAGCGAAGTCAGCATGTAATCATTGAGCTTGCCCAGCGCCTTGTTCAGACTCTGCTCCAGAGCTACATCGCAAACACAGAGCATTACTGTTGATGTACGACCACTCCCAACTGTATAGAAATTCAGTTCATGTGTGGCACTCTCACCTTCATTTTTATCTTGTTGTGTGTTTTTTATGTAGGCGGAGAACTTGGCAAATATGTCGTTTCCAGCTACGTTGGATTCACGGTTCTTTGCCGCTAGTTTCGGATACCTTCAGGACAAGGTGGAGTTAGGGTGCTAGCTGACCTTCCAATCCTACTCACGCGTGGCACTCGTGTCATACTTCGGAGGAGCCAGCACTGTCTCCAGATACTCCTCAATTTTGTTGACGTCAACAAGGACCTCTCCCTTGAAGGTGAGGAAGGGAGGATGTGTCCCTGGGGCCAGATTGTGGAGGTCAGCTGGTTTTCTAATTAGAGTAAAGAACATGATGTGACTCCTCCAATAAATCTCACAGTGGTGTAAGTTTTACAAAGTTAAAAGTCAGCAGTAAATGAAAAGTCCTCTTATTTGCTTCCGTTCATCAATTAACATCAACAGTCCTGCACCCAATTATCAGAAATCAATCTCAATTAGTTATTGTTATTTGATTGTTTAATGTATTGCTGACAGATGATACATTATAAATTGTGGGATCCCTCTGCAGAAAAAAAATATTATTTTTAATTATTGTTATGTGTTATTATCACTAATAATAATTATGATGCTTCTCCTACTACTACCACTTCTAATCATTATTAATAATAACAATCATAATGATGATGATAATTATGAGAAGAAGAATATATCCATCCATTATCTACCGCTTATCTGGCATTCAGGGTTGCAGGGGTGCAAGAGCCTAAATAATAATAATAATACCAATGTATATAAGAATAAGCATTGCTGAGCAAGACACTGAACCTCTTACAACTCCCCTGCCTCTGCTCAGTACCTTTTTAGGTCGACGGTGGTGACATTGAAGACCACTCCTTTCAGCCAGAGGATCATAAACAGACGCTGGGAGAAAGGACAGTTTCCAATGCTCTCTCCATCACTGCCAGCCTGTGCGCGCGCACACACACACACATTACACACACACACACACACACACACACACACACACACACACACACACACACACACACACACACACACACACACGTGAGAACACATTCATATATGCATGCGCATATAATCAGTTGTCCACGTTATGAAATTGCATGGAGGTCCAGTCATTAGGAAAGCCTCGGCCTTACCAAAAACATTAGCTTGAGAAATTCACAACCGATGCAAACCTTGAAAGTAGTATATGTTTCCGATGTGGGCAGGCATGTATCTACAGATATACACTAAAAGACATCTTTTCATATGACAGCAGCAAAGCAAAGTAGGCGCTCCTGAAAATGCAAATTTCATGTAAAACATAGATCACATTCTTTATACAAAATGAAGCATTAATGTCTTTTAATTTGATATGGGAGTTTGGGACATCTGGTGGCGTGGGTGTTTGCATGTGTGTGTGCGTGTGTGTGGGACAGAGCTGAAACAAGACACTGAAATGCAACACCACATTCAACATGAATTATCCACGCGACTTCCATTAGCCGCTTCACCGCCTATAGAATGTGTGGTTCCTTCACGTACGGGTGTGTGTCAGAATGGAAATCGTACATGAACACACACACACACCAACAAACAAACATCCTGTGTAGGCCTGTTGTGGAGTTGTGAAATGGAATTTCAAGACTTCATAAAAAACCATGGGTGTAACCTCACGTTTCAGACATTTTTTTTTTTTTAATTTGGCCAGAACCACAAGATTTAGGCCACTGAGATTTAGGAATTTGAAATGCATTGCTTTTGTTGTTACTGACAGCCTTCACTATTTTGATTTTAAAATGAAAGAGCAGCTCAGTCAGCACACTTGATCATCATGAATAAAGTCGTGTCAAATAATGCGCCATTTTGATTGCTTTATGGAACAGCAGTATCTAATATGCATTGAAGTTAGTTAAATTCAAATGCAAGGCTAAATATAGCACATTTTATGGCATAGGCTAGACTCAAGCAAACATCAAGATGTCTGGACATGGCCCGCATGAGGTTCAGACATTGCCATTGTCACATCACCGATGACCTGCATCATACGGGAAGAGAGGTAAACTTATAGAGACAAGATCAGGAGGAAACAGTTTGGAAAGGGACCTGAAGATAAAACTAATATTTGGAAGGTGATTAATGAGTCAACTACCTGTCGCTGCTGAAGCTTGGGCATGTCAGGGAAAGAGGCAAAACATATTTTCATTGAGAAAGTACCTCAGTGTTTGTTTGTTTTTACCAATGAAGAAATAATCCCCAGCTGTAATATGATATAGAATAGAAGTCGCTGTCAAATTTTCCGTTGCTTCCAAGATTCTTCTTGCCAATGTCACAGCTAAACTAGAGCTGATCGCCTACAGCGGGTTCATGCAGCATAAACAAATGGCTCGCGGCACAGCGGGATTCTTCTTGTGAGATCTCCGGATCGCCCAGAAGTCACTGACAAATTTTATTTAATTAAATTGAATCATTTTAAGTTCTTGAAAATACAAAATCCTATAGTATGAACATGTGCTTATGCCTTATTGTAGCACAGAGACTGGAAACAAAAGAATAACAGTGAGTCTGTTTCCAGCATGGGTGATTTGCTCATAAGGGCAATCTGGGCGACGCAGCATCACAGTGCAGAAAAGGAGTGAATTTTTTAAATCAAATTCTACCACTGTTACAGCAGTTCTGACCATTGTAGCTGTCCCTGAATGTAATATCCAATAAGTGTGCAGTGCCGCTCCATAGGGAACCGCCCCTCTTTGGGCGATTTTCTGTCATGTAGAAATTGCCCCGAATTCTCTCATGGACTCTCATGTGAAATCCTCTTTTTAAAAAAAAAAATAAACGGGCACTTCAATGCATTCCTTATAGGTTCCAGGAGGGCTTGCACATACGTGCTTTCGTCATTATGCAACCTGCTCGAGCTTGCTAATACGTGCTTGCTTTTGTCTTTACGAAACCTGCTCAGGCCAAGGAAGGGCATCGCTTCAATCAAGTCATATTCAGTGACAAGATGGCAAATCAGAATAATTCTATTACATCTCTCAAAGAAGTTCCTTTCAGTCATCAAGGTAGCGAAGAAAAATTGGCAACAAAACAATTAGGACCCCCTTGACCGGATAATTTCGTCAGGAGCCGCCACTGGTTTCCAGATATAACAAGCTCCTGTTTTTGGTTAAATAATGGGAATTTCCAGAGGATTTTTAATCTAGCAGGTAATATCGCTTGAGCAGTAAAGCAAATCTTATAGCATTTTCTGTTAGAACCGAATAAAATGCACCCTATATTACCTACAAAGTGATGATTGTAAATTCCATTTCAGTAAGTTCATGTGCTGTGGAGTCTCAGCTTTTGGCCATCAGCTAGGTATTTTATAAAAATTACTAATTTTTATCCACAGCTGAAATCATCTTGCGGACATTTGTGGGGGAGCGGTCCTTTTCACATCTGACTGACAGCACTTTCTCTGTCTCTGCAGGCTAAATTGTATCAAGACAAACCTACTTAGGCACGTGTCTTTCTGTAGGGCTCAACTTTTAGGTCAAAGGACAAACTATCAGTATTTTAGGACCCTGGAAGATGGAGATGTTAGATTACAGGGGTAACATCTACAACCCATATGCTGATAACACTCTATTGTAGTTTTTAAATGACATTGTTTGCTTACGGCGGCTTTATAGTCATTTCACAAATATGAGAGTGCAGGTAATATTCTAAATAACTTTACAGAACAGTCATCACATTTTGGAAGAGAATGAATTGATTTCCTCATGAAGAAACATCATTTTGACACAACTTCCAAGTAAATGTCACTAATTGAGCACACATTCAACAGAACAAAGAGATTGTCACTCTCACAGACTGACAACTAATTTATCCTGGAACTGGGAATTTACAAAGAAACAAAACTGAGTTGGTCAAGAGACTAACAAATGAAGAGTTATACATAGGCATACCTACACACAGCATGGCCAAAACCTAAGACCATTCAAAGCTGCTTCTCTGAATACACAAGGGATCGCAGTAATAATTCAGTGAGAGAGATAGAGAGTGGTTGCCTGTGCACGTGGGTGTCAGGTTAACACGTGGAAAATCAACATGCAACAACAACATGATGCCATGCACCCTTCTTAATTTAAGCCAACAAGTGGTGTCAAAATTTCACAGATTCTCTGGTGAGCATTTTTACAAGTAAAACTGTCAACTGACAATCACACACGCACAGCAAAAACACACAAAGAGCACGCCACCTTCACAAATAGCTCAATGTCAGGGTCCTTGTCTTCCTCAGTGCCAGTATCCATTATGTTCCCCTTCAATTAAAAAAAAATAGTCTCCACCAATGTGTGTTTATGTCAGATTCGTTTCCAAGTCCATTCAGGGAAGACTGGTGTCATAGCGTCTCTCTCAGGGTGTCAGCTGAGGACGAGTGCCAAAGAGTGTGAGTTACAAGTTGCAGGGAAAGAGAGTGTTTGTGAGCGGTTCAGTTTGTACCCATGCCCCTCGGCTGTGGGGCGTGACAGCGCGGGTCAAAAATAACACCCTGGGGTGGGGGTGTATGAGCAGAAGCACGAATGCTGAGAACAGGGAGAAGGTACCCTGCCTCTACCCAACCACCACTGCCTCCACAAACACACACACACACACACAACACCTCTTCCAGCTCTGACCAGAGCCAAGGGTGACTTTGAATCATAAGCAGTCATCATCTCATCATTAGACTCATCAGCAACCATTGGTCCGTCCAGCTGGCCTCTGCTGAACAGGGACACATGCTTTTATTGAGTTTGGAAAAGGTTGCATCTGACATCCTGAGGATGCCGATTTGTAGCTAGAATAGATATGATTTTCTAAATCGTGATGCCTGGGAAAGAGGAAAAAAAGGAATCAGTTGTGCTCATTTGATACTTTTCAACACAAAAAGAGGTAATATTGGGTCATCCCAGGTATTGATTTATTATAACCAATACATCTATTCCACTATATATAATTGCTTTGTGGGGCGAGGAGTCCTTGCCCTTTTGAGTCTCAAGTGACTTTTGTAATGACCGCTAGCTGGTGCTTAGCTCCCATTGCGTGACTCCCTTCTTTATGGGCTCTGTTCGTGTGCTGGGCCATTCCCTATTCTTGATATATTGTACCTGGCTTTGGTGTAGCGGGGTGCAAAATGCAGATGGCTAGACACTTTACAGTTAGAGCTGCCAGTGAAACCACAAGAGATAAGTTGTCTTATAGTGGCATGGGCGGCACTCAGTCCAACAAGATATAGTTGGGTGTTGGGGCACCAGGACGTTGATGGAGAAGTTGGCTACTGGAACAGACATGGCAGAGGATAAGACGTTGCTGGAATGCTACTACAACAGTACGGGTGTGATATTCAAAAAGAATGTTTTTTAACTTTGCGAGGTTTTTGAAATCCTCTCAAGACTCCCATGATGTACCATCCTGTAAGGCATTGGGAAACTCTGAAGCAAGAGTTAGTAGAGCCGCCTTTGTTGTCCTGTGAAGACCTTTGTATTTTTATGAGTATATTTTCTTATCTTGGAGTTTCAAGGTGTTGGATTTATAATCACCGTATTGGACTTTGGTATAGAAGCCTTTGATAAAGTACTGTAGAAAAATGGGTATGGACTCATGTAGAAAAACTAAGACAGACAGACGGACAGACGGACAGGCGGACAGGCGGACAGAATACACACATGCACACACAAATGGTATGGATCAACACGGCCAGACGACAGGAAACCATCTTCCACCATCTCAGCACTGAGTCAGAACATTCTTGTCAGTTCAAGTTATATTTGGAATCAATGTAGGTCCCTCACACATGCACACACGCGCAGATCCACACATGCACATAGCTGAGTGTGTCAGCAGCAGAGTAGGTAAATGACAGGTCCAAACAATAGGACATTAAGTCAAAGTACCACAAAGATATTCCACATTAACAAACTAGTGCACTCTCACACACTCTTGCACAAAGAGAAACTGGCTGACCTTGCACACAGAACAACTGATATGGCTCTGATTCTGAGTGTGATTCATGGGGCTGAAGTTGTAAGGTTACAAATGCAGTGGGCCTACAAATCTCACATAATTCCAAGTATGACCTTTGCTCTTCTTTCATACCTTAACAAAAAGTGTGACTTCCTGGTGTTCCTTTTCAGGCTCTAGCTTTGCCTCAGCTGTGTCTTTGTGAGATGATGAAGACAACGATGAAGAAGACCTGCGTGAGAAGTTCCCCCTGTCCACCTCTGGAGACTCCCTCTCATTACTTGGCTCTTCAAATGTTTGCATTTCCCCTATCTTCTCCTCCTCCTCTTCACTTGAGCTCTTCTCCTTTTCACTCACTTTCATTTCATCTCCATCATTTGAAGAGGAGGAGGACAGCGAGGAGGAACTGCCTCGCCTCTTTTCAGAGGGAGCAAGGGGTGGAGGTAGAGACGGGGGTGCAGGTATATTTCCATGGGCGCATTCAGCATCCTCGGACTCTGAGGACAAACTGGAGGAATCGTCATGCAGCACCTCATAGTTCTGGTATATGTGGTCTTGGTCCGGACTCTCGTACAAGTTATCCTCACATGCATCCATCCTGGGTGAATGGTTCGTACGCAGCTTGAGCAGGGTCTGTGTGGCGGTGAGGATGTGCAGGAGAGTGAGAGTGATGCCACCCCTGCCTACCTTATCACAAGGCACCCATGGACTTTGGACACAGAAAGAAGGCAACCAATGGCAACAAAAGACAACAGCGATCCTTAAAGGAGAAGTCTTCTCAATCATGTATTCACGATATTGACACGGATGGAGTTGTAAATTCAAAGTGACATAACAGAAACCTCACCTCCCAGTATGTGACATCGTGGCCTTTCCAGATGGAGAATCAAAGGGGACAATGAAGACGACATTATAGCGCCCGGTTTGTGCGCCTCTCCCTTTGTGACATCACAGCTTCCCCTGCGGTGTGTGACACCACAGCTCCTCTGAACGTCCCACTCATACAGATTGTTCTCAATTCCTAAGACTTGTATCGTTATAAATATTCCTTGTAAGTAGAACAATGATTTAATCTAAAGAACATATTGAAGAGTGGCATGTGGGAGTGGTGCTTTGTCACTGTAATATATTGATGCCAAGCAGCTGTATGTTTTTGTAACCATTTGCTAAATCACAAGTATTTTCTGCTAATTGCTTTTGGATTTATTTATTGAAATGTTTTTGATTTTTTTAGAAGTCAATCGCCGCATGCCCTTTTCTTGAAATAAAAAAAGAAAAACAATGATAACAATTTGCATGGTAAGGTGAAATTACCGTCTCCCCAAAAACCAAGACAAACGTGCAAATATTTTCAATATTTTCCAAATTTCAATCACAAACCAAAGAATCGGGTAAGTTCCTACACACGGGAAAATAAAATTATGTTTTCGCACAATAACGTTTATTGACCAATCATTTCTATGCATTCCATGCACATTAACAGAATATAGTAGTCTTCCTGCCTCAGTACAATGATCACTCAGACCTGTATAATAATGTCCTGTAATTAAAACGCTGCCACTAAGATCAGTGTGTGCAGTCCCCCTTCTGCTCATTAGCAGTTATTTGTGTTTTTTCCTTCTAATAATTCCTATTCTGTCCAGACTGAGTGCAGACATCTCCCTGGCATTGCTCGATCACATTGCTGCTGTCATTTGACATGCACCTTCTCCATCCCATAGCCCTTCCCCTGTCTTCGACAATCCCAAGGTGATTCAGGTTATACTGAGTGCTTCTTTTCTATTTCTCTTTCGTCTCATTGCAAATCCTTTGCCATTCGATTTGCTTTCAAGCCAGACTTGCTTTGGTTTGGGCCAACTAAGCGAACTTAAAAAAAGAAAACCTTGTATCAGCTTCTATACATTTAAAGTTCTCTCTCAATGGTAATCTATCATCAAAATGGACACAAAGAAACAAAATACTATCAACACTCTTTGAATTGTTTCCACTTTTGGATCACCTTCCATTTCAAAATTATCACTAGTGTGTGTGTGTTGGTGAGTAAAATTTAAATCCCTCTTCATTTCCTTTTTTATCTTGTTAAATTTTATCCTAAATTAAGCATATAGTCAGCAACCAAAGGCCTTCACACAAAGCTGTATCTCCCACATATCTTTTATCTCAAGTATCCTGTCAAATTTTTCCGACAGTACCCTGAGTAGATCCATTCTTCTAATCATGCTGTCTAGATAAATTTTTCCCAACCTTTTTTGAGCCGCGGCACATATTTTGCAAGAGAAAAATCACACGGCACGCCACCAAATAAATATGTCAAAAATATTTTTAATGAAGTACAATGAAACTTCAGTCTCAATTTACTTACTTGTGAAATCTGTACCTGTTTGGATGAACACAAAGCAGATATTCTTGCAGGAACTGGCTGTTGGATTTAGCGATGACTTCAGCAACTTTGTAGCTAGCTTTCAGAGCTTTCTCTTTCATCTTGGTGGTTTTCTTCAACAATGCTGCCTGTTTCTCAGTCTGTTTTCGCAGATGAACCAAATAGTCCATGTTCTTATCTTGAAGTGAAGGGTGTTAAGTTTGGAGATGGCGATTAAAGTTTGCTTGGAACCATGGCACTATTGGACAGCTTTTCCCTGCACACCATGCATAATGTAGTCGGCTTGGTTGGTTCCCCAGTAAAAGTAAATCCAAACCCAATATTACTTTCATTGTATTGTCTTAGGCTCACCTTTTTCACTTTCTTCTGACCATGATTCATACTTGGGCCTTCATCTGGGCCAGAATGCTCTTCAGGACCAGAGGGTCCTGATTGGGTACTTTTTCTTTTAAAATATTTATCCATTGCGTATCACTGCTGCTGTCTCAGTCGAAGCATCAATAATTACTCTGCTGTTTGAGCAGCAGCAGGTAGATCCACAGGTTCATTCACTACCTGTTGCCATCTAGTGGAAATTATTCAATTGTTCTGCCTGTCACTCCATGCAGCCCACATAGATTGATGTAAGAAGACATATTTGCGTTGAATAAATAATTTCTGGACTGATCAGGTGATAGTGGGCATTTTTCCACGGCACACCTGATGATCGTTCATGGCACACTAATGTGCCACAGCACAGTGGTTGAGAAACCCTGGTCTAGATCATTCTAACTGAAGTACATTAGACGACCTTCATTTCACAACACATCACGGTCGATAATGATATGACAGATTTCATTCTTTTCATTCCATTCCACTCTATTGTTTGCCTTTTCAATTTGCATACTCTCTATTTGCACTTTTTAAAATTAGGACATTTTAATATGCACAGCTATTGCTGACCCTGGAACAATAGTTGAGAAGCTGATATATAGTTCCATCTACATTGTTAACATTCTTGCAATTTGCTTTCCTACCACATCTTTCACCTGCTGTCATTTATTGTGCTGTTTGCATTTATTTAATGTATTGTATTTATTTAAGGTTAAGTCCTTTTAGAGACTGGCATCGAGGAACAGACAGGAAGCAGAACTGGAAGTAGCAGTGTTGAAGACATTGAGGTTCTTTTTGGGAGTGACGAGGATGGATAAGCTCAGGAATCAGTCCATCAGAAGGATGACACATGTTAGATGCTTTGGGGATAAGGTCAGAGAGGTCAGACTGAGATGGGTTGGTCATGTACAGAAAAGGTATAGTTAGTATATTGGTAGAAGGATGCTGAGGTTTGAACTGCCAGGCAGGAGACCTAGAGGAAGACCAAATAGTAGATTTATGGATGTAATGAAAGAGGACATTAAGTTAGTTGGCGTGAGAGAAGAGGATACAGAGAATGGGGTTATTCGCTGTGGTGACCCCTAAAATGCCTTGGCTTTATTACTTCGTTACACTATCTGCCATTCACTGTGGACATCGAATGATCCGGATGATTTCAATTTCTCTGTCATCCCAGCCACCACGCAAACCTGCGCCTGCTCCTACTTCACTTAACTCATTCACCGGTGAACACTCGTTCCCTGCCTTACTGACCTCCTTTACTGTTCTATGGGCTTGTTTCTTTTGAAAATGATGTGATGAAAACAGTCTGCTTCTATAAGTGGAATTCAATTAGTAAGAACCTGCATTTCCCTCCCCAAATCTTGTAGTACCATGAATCACCACCAACCTGGAACACAACACCAACCGCACCGTCGTTGCAGTTCGTGGTTCCGGCCAGGAGGTTTCGTTTTCAGCGCCTTTGTGTGAGGTGATCCGATCAATTCCGGAATTTTACGTTACATTAACAACATTTAATGGGTTTCCTGAAATTTGGATTTTTATTATTTGTAATATAACTCGAGTATACGTATATGTGATGAATATGTAGGGGTATAAATACGCACTTGTCGTGTTTTCATGTTGTTTTCTGGGTTTTCTCGATGCCGGAAAGTGACGACGAATCGGTCGCCATGGCCACCAGCCGGCGGTTGAGGTGTAGGGCTGTCGTCTCACGCTCTCTCAGCCGGCGGACTGAAGCTCATGTGTTTTACGACTCAACGGTGAATGAATGAAGGGGAGAAGAGTGGCGAATTCGGCTCCCGAAGCGAACATGGATACCGTTATGCTCCCTCGTCCTAATCCCAACTATTGGAACTCCCCATCAGGTAATTGCACAATGGTACGGCACCTGCCAACCGGGGGAACTACAGTTATCGTTCCAGTTTTGTCCTCACTTCTTGGTACACACTCCTTCTCTTGTCATCTTCACCAGAGTATTTACTAGTTTCTATCACAGTTAAAATAATATTTTACACGAAGACATGCGCGTTTCAAACCTATCAATTACCCATGTTAGCCCCGCCCTCTTCCCCAAACTGGACGCCGATTCGCTGTCGATTGACAGTCTCGCCCGTGGTCATTCGTCTGTCGTTCCAATAGAGGAAATAGACTCGTGTGGATTCCAAAATAAAGGTAATCGAAAAATCCGTTTTATTACCTGAGGCCCTCCGTTATTTTAATTATTGCTGGGTTTTTTTTAAAGGAAGAGAGGAAAACAGAGAGAGAGAGGGGAAAGTACAGTTGGCACACGACAGTGACGCCGTGTATTTGTTTTTACATTAAGATAGGCGATATTATGGCAGGAAGTTTTATTTTCGAAAGAATTATTCGGAAATGCTTTACTGGATCTCGGGGAACACTGCATCTCCCAAGTTGTCGCCATGAAGAAGTTAACATAGTTTGTTTTGACAGTGGAGTGTAGACAGTTGATGTCAACCGTCGGTTTGGAGGACGTCGACGACTTCTACTTCTAAGAGAAGTACAGGTTTGACTGCCCACAAACAGAACGTTGGCACACTGTTATGTAAATATTCGCTAGCAAAGTAACGTGCAAGTCAGTGTTGACCACCTGCTACTCAGGATACCTACCCGTTTTGTTTGAATGGGACATTTTATTCCTTTTAACGACCTTCCGAGCTTGGCTAATAAATTAGCCGTCTCTTTAGCTTCTTTTAGCCTCTAAAGTATGTTGGCAACTGTTTGTGTGTTCGTGTGTATATAAACCTTGCCATGCATATTATGAGTATTATTCAGTGTGTGAGTACAGGGAGATGTATATGGAAGTTGTGTGCACACACTAAGAACATAGCATTGTTTTGATAATTTTCCCTAAATTGCAGCCATGGCACAGTTTCAACTTTCCTAATACCAGCAGGTATTGTTCAATTGCAGTGTAAATATCTGGAAATATTGGTAATTTTGTAAATATCAGGGGAGGATCCCCTCAATTTCTCCTCCTACACAGAGAGGAAACAGGGAATGAGGAACTGAGGAAATGTTGTGAGAGGCAGTGCCCTCTTAGGAAACAGACACTCCGACATTAACACAGATGTCCTGAAAACAGCCTACCACTCATTTATTGAAAGTGTACCTGCTTTTTCATGAATGTGTTGGCCCCACACTGTTGGTCTCTGCAATCGGACAAAACTGACAAAAGTCACAAATGTCTGCTCTAAAGTCATAAGGCAGTTTTGGTGACAAATTCCTGCCATGTGTGACCAGCAGTCTGTCGAACCAGCCCACGGGATTTTGCAGGATCCTTAAAACATTCTGCATCTTGCATTTGAGTGGTTTCCATCCGGGTGCGGCTGCGCTGCGTTGGCTGTTGGACACAAAGGAGGAAGGCACCAGCATTTGAACTCTCCTTGAGCTGGCATTTTAACAGTATTCTATAACTGATTTCTGGGGTATTTTGTGTGTGTGTGTGTGTGTGTGTGTGTGTGTGTGCATGTAAGGGCGTGGATGTGTTTATGTACAGATATATTTATGCCAGGTGTTTCAACTTATGTTTTTATTGTGCTGGTCTCAGTGCTCTTGATTGCCCCTCTGGGATAGATAAAATGATTGAGTTGAAACAAATTGGTGTTTAGCTAATATATTTGTATTGCATCAAGTTGTTACAAATATAGAGGCTCACTGTCAATCTACAAGCTGTGGTTGAAGTCAATGTAATTTGTGAAAAATTGAGTCCAATTTCATGCGTGTCTGAGATCACGGCTTGTTATCTTTCCCTCTGGAGTTAATCCAAAATTAGTCCAACTGGCAAATAAGATAATCCTATTTGATGGAAGTGAGTGGATTAGGCAGAAACCATTCGCATAACAAGCTATTAGCTTCAGGTAGGATGGAGATACACTTTCGTTGCCATGTGTGTGTGTGTGTGTGTGTGTGTGTGTGTGTGTGTGTGTCTCTCCTGTCTCTCCTGTCTCTCCTGTCTGTCTGGTTTCTTTGCAGTCTCACATGTGGAGACAATTCTGACTGCCTTGTGTGAAATGAAGTAAGACACAGGTTTCCTGACTAGCCCCTGGAATTTTTGTTTTTACTTTTTGACAAGAAAGAGTCATTTAAATGCATCTGTTCAAAACGCTTTTTGAAGACAAGGAAATTAAATTAAAGAAGCTAACACCGGGTTTCTTTTCAACACATTGCTTTTGGAAGGCATACCTGTGATTTCACAGAAGATAAAGTTGCTTCTGTGACACTGCCACTCCCCACCTCCTCCCTAGTAATAAGGTTATAATGTTATTTAGGAAGGCCACAAACATCTCTCCCTAGACTAAATGATAAAAATAAAAACATAGATGGCTATTTTATAAAATACAGTTATGCGTGTGCTTGTTTTTCTGGCATAGGCTAGTTCGCACATTGCAAGTCGTCTTTCTCTGCTCCTTGTTCAAGCACATTTTCAAACAGCCTATACTGTGTGTGTGTGCCTTTGTATGTGTGTCAGGAGAGAAGTGATTTGCTTAACTTAAGCTTGCCATACAAATAATTCTAGGGTCCTGCATCACACCTTGCTGAGCAACAGTCAGGTTAACCGGTTCTTCCACAAACAAGGTGTTTTTCGGATCGTGACGCTGTCATAAAACAGGGACATTTCATCTTTTCTCCTCAGGATGTTCTATCTGATATTCATGGGATTCCTTGACGGTGTCCATGCTTTGGCTGCAGAAAGCAGCCCGTCCCAGCCGGCTCCGCTGTTGTTAGTGTCATTCGATGGTTTCCGAGCCGACTACCTGCAGAGGTTCCCAATGCCGAACCTGAAGCACCTTTACAGCCAAGGTGTGCTGGTGGACCAGCTCACCAACGTCTTCATCACTAAGACGTTTCCCAACCACTACAGCCTGGTAATGAACTCCACCATCGTTCAGAGAGTCAAAGACGCCCAGAAAGATTTACTGTGGGCTGCTCTTTCCTGCTCTTGATCTTATCCTTTTCATTGCTCGTACATGTTAAAAAATGTGCGTGTTTAATGTTGTGCATCTCTCGTGTAAAAGGTTGGATTTGTGTGTCGAAATCCTCACATTTATACGGACCTGAAAATACGCAGTTTCTTGCGACTGCCTCTTCCACTGAAACCAAATTTAAATTCTCGTGTTAATGATTTTAGCGAATTTTGCAGAATTCTTCCGAAACATCTGAGTCTTCTAAAGGAATTTGAGAGAAGTGTTATAGTAACTGAGTTTGAAACTTGAACGCACCACTAAGTGGTATTTCCTCATGTGCTGTTCACATGAGCAGAGCAAGCAGCTGGAATGTAGTGCTGATTATCTCAGTGATATTTGTAACAAGACGGCCGTTCTCTCTGTTTTCCTCTTTAGGTGACTGGACTGTATGCAGAGTCTCATGGCATCATGGCCAGCAACATGTATGACCCAGTCAGCCACAAGTACTTCCACGTGGGCAGTGGCTCTGACCCCATGTGGTGGAACGAAGCGGAGCCTCTCTGGGTCACAGCGCAGGACTCCGGCTACAAGACGGCGGCCATGATGTGGCCCGGCTCCGATGTGACCATTAGCAACCGTACGGCAACGCACTTCTCCCCTTATGACCCCGATGTGACCTTCCAGCAGCGACTGGGGAACGTGACAAACTGGTTGTTGGGGACCGAGAAGGTGATAACTCGCCTTTGTGATCGGGGGCTTTTTGGGGCCCCAAGAAAGCACAGTCAGGAAAGTCTGCAGGGGTTGGTGTTCTACAACGTAACCCTTCACCTCCTCCCGCCAGGAGCAAGGAGTGATGTTTGCCGCTCTCTACTGGGAGGAGCCCGACCGTTCAGGTCACCGTTATGGTCCAGACAACACTTGTGCCATGGCCAAAGCACTGAAGGAGGTCTGGAGGAACATTTTTTTCTTTTCAGAAAACATGAGAGATGCTTGCTTAATTTGCCTTGTGAACTAAATTATCCAAAACCTCAAAGTGTTATTTTTTCTTTTCCTTTTTTTAATGCGTTGACGTTGGTACACAGAATTATATTGACCAGTGTTGGAAAGTTTGAGTGAGTAATGTTTAATGAATGTGAAAATCATTTTAGAGACTAGCCTCAGTGCGGGCTTTTGCAATGATTCAGTGCGCTCGGCAGTCCGCCTCATTTGCTCGGATCACCAGTAGCTCATAACACGCTCGATGGAAACAGTTATTGATGTTCACATCTGTGTGGAAACGTAGGTTGATGACAACATTGGCCTGCTGGTACAGAAGCTGATGCAGAACGGGCTCTGGGGTCGCGTTAATGTCATCGTGACCAGTGACCACGGCATGGCCCAGTGCTCGGCTAGTCGGCTTATACGGCTGGACGACTGCTTGCACCCTGACAACTACACGCTGGTGGACCTCTCGCCGGTTGCAGCCATCATCCCGAACCAAGGTCAACCCAGATGAAATCTGACTCAGGCAGAAACACAGACAATTAACAATTTGTTAATTTTTATCGACTCCTTTCCCCTTCTGCGTTTTTACATTTGTATGTGTGTGTCCACAGACCCTGACACCGTCTACGATCTATTGACAAAGTGCCACTCGCACATGACGGCATATTTAAAGAAGGCAATCCCTGATAGGCTGCACTATCGCAATAACGACCGGGTCCAGCCAATCATTCTGATCGCTGACGAAGGCTGGACAATTGTTAAGGGAGGTGACAAATTGCCCAAATGTAAGTCTCTTCAATCCCATTTCCTTTCTTGAACTGAAAGACCTCCTGCATTATTTGTGTTTAGTATGATCAGAACATTACAAGGTGAAGCTGTTTTCATAATAATAAATCATAATGATAATAATTCCTGTTTTAATAAAAAAATAATGTCCATAATAATAATAAACCCGCTCCCCTTCCCTTCTTGAGTGGGTGATCATGGCTACGACAACTCCCTTCCCAGCATGCACCCGTTCTTCGCCGCAGCAGGGCCCAGCTTCCGTCAGGGCTACCGGATGAGCCGTCTGCAGAGCGTGGACATCTACCCCCTCATGTGCCACCTGCTGTCAATGCCCGGGAGGCCCAACAACGGCAGCCTGGCCCAGGCCCGCTGCCTGCTGGCTGCCGAGTCCTGCAGGATCGTCAGCCTGGTGATCTGCCTGTTTGTGGGTGTCTCACTGCTGCTCATTACAGTAGCCTGTGAGTCATAAAACCTGCAGCTAGTATGTGTTGCTCCTCTAAAGCATTGCCAAAGGCATGATTTAGGTCTTTTTTTTTTTTTTTTTTTTAAGCAATTGTTCATATTCTTGTTTGGGGCAATTTCTCATAATCTTTCCCATTTTAATTTTTTTTCGGAACATTTCTCCTGTGTGATCTGTTTTCCTGCCTATTGTAAAAAACGATACCAAGCGACAAACATGCTAACTGAGAAACAGCTTTTTTAGGGTTTTATGGTTTTAATTCATTATTCATTCTCCGAGAAAACTTTTTGTAAACTGTTATATAACCTTTATTGCCCATATGTGAATTGGGGAGTGACTGGTTGTAGGTATCTTTATGAAGTGTTAATAAGGGTGTGAATGGTTGAAGATTTAAATTGTCACCCTCTCAAAATAATCGGCTGTCATTTTTTCAAGTTTTTGAGAAAACACAAAAAACTGATCCAACTGTTGAATAACAAGATGATTTAGGCAAGAAAAAAATCAAAAAACGACTTAGGCAATTTTTCTAATAAGGGGATGATATGTGGCTCTGTGATTTACACCTGCTCAGGGAGGAACCTGACGCTGGTAGACTTTACACATCTGGAGTGAACCCTTGAAATGAGTTCTGGTCAAAGATAGTGTCATGACGACCAGAGTGTAAACATACTGTGAGTGTTTGTCTTTAAAAGAGATTAAAGAGACTTGTTTTGTCCTCAGTTCTCTGCAGGTTGCACAGCCATCGATGCCTCTCAGGGCAGCCTCAGCCCTTCGAGCAGCTGTAGGTTGACAAGAGGTGACGGTTACAGCTGCGCCCTGCTGGAGGGATTTCATCAATTTCATTGTGAAGGGCTCCAATTGGTGGTTAACATACTGCATTTTACACACTGCGACTCATCCCCAAGCTTCCTCACTCACACAGACAGGAGAAAGACAAGTCTACTAAGAATGGACTGTTCACCTGAAACCGCATTCAAGGTAAATTTCGCGGCAGCCTCTGTGACGTCGCCACACAATTTACTCTTTTAGGAGAGAGCCTGCTCTTGGAAATGTGACAGAAGCCTCTGGGCATTTTCTTTTTATGGGATTAAATCTATTTGTTTAGAAAAGTTCCGGTACGAGGCCTTCACTGGGACTTATGACCCTGGAATGTTAGAACAACTTTTTGTCAGCAGAGGGTGCCGCTGACACGTGAAAATTAATCTAATTCAGATCCCTGTCTTGGACGAAAGGCTTGGGTGATTGACAGCTTTACATTTTAAAGTTGACCTTTTGTGTGAGAACAGAAACCATTTGTGACACTGAGTCACTGAAGTGACAAAATGTCATAATAGTGTAGATGTATCAAGTAGCCAGTCGGTGCTAAGAACGCCCAAAAATGTATGCAAAGAGAATAACAATAATTATAATCATAAAGGGGGTAAATGTCTGTAGCAGATGGAACGGCATATTGGATTACATAACGTCCTGATAGTCCAATATGAAATCTATAAAATTAAAGAGAAATCATACCCCAAATCAGGGCATTTTACCGTACGGCCAGTTTTCATTGACTGTATTTGCATATGGTCATACTCCAGTCAAAGGATTGACAGTTCAATTCCTGGCTCTCCCGTCTGCATGCAGAAGCATCCTTGGGCAAGACTCTGCTCCTGACGGCCTTGTTAGCGCCTTGCGTGGTGCAACGAAAAAAAATAGGGCAGGAATAAGATTTTCAGAAAATCGGACGACCCAGGATTAGGACACATGAACTCTCAGTAGGGATAAATTACCCTACTCGTTTTCCTCTAGTGAGTCTCCATCTGGAGACAGAACTCACACTTTTTTTTAATTATTGTTATTTACATCTTTATTTGGGTTCATCTCCCATTAAGCAATACTTGAATGTTTTTGAGAGATACTGTTATGACGAGCCGTGGTGTTGATAGTGTTAATTGCATTTACATACATTTGTTTTCCTTTTGCACAAAGAGATGATATTTTGCTATGATGATGGAATCTTGCTATATTAGCTGAGCTCCTTATCTCTTTTGAAGATATATCCCAGTTTCAGCGGTGGGCTTTTATTTATATATATATATATATATATATATATATATATACACACACACACACACACACACACACACATATATTCAGTTGGTGCTGCAATATGAAGGATTCTGATGTATATTTTACTAATCTATTTGACATTAATGTTTGGGATGCCCTGCCAGCTGCCCCCCTGCCTCCTTGTGCAAATCCTTACCTTATTGTTTTCATTCTTTCGGACACAATGCGTATGTGTATCCCTAGGCCTGCAGACAGATTTTCCTCAAACGAATAAAGTAAATTTATTATTCCAAGCGTTTCGTGTTGTTTTCAAGTGAACACAGAAAACATCACATCATTTGGAGAAAGAAAAAGGGACTCACATTTGGAAAAATTAATTGATATTCCTTTATATATATATATTTTTTTTTTTTTTTCCATCGCAGTCACAACATTACAATGTAATAAAATGATAAATATATAAAATCAAACTCAAGACTGGCACATACATTTCTTTATCATGTTCCAAACCAAATGAAATGTACATGTTTTTCATTTATATCTGTTTTACATTGATTAAAATCTGTTATAATTCCTATGTATTCAGAATTGTAAATCTTTTTCCGGTTACAGATAAATAGACTTTTTATTTTCAGGAGGTATTGTAACAAAAATAACACATTTCCTAACACTGGCCTCCTAGGGCCATTGAAAATATTATTCAACTCTTGCCCCAGAATGCATTTGAAACTATTAGACACAGAATACACAGACAAACCAGAGATATATAACGTGTCTCCTTGTTTCTCTCAGGTTTGTGGTTGGTCAGAGACATTTGGTGTATACTTGGGGGTGGAGGTGGTAGGGGATTCCTCCCTTCCCCCCGCCTCTCCCAAAAAGATCAGAACTTTCCTGAAAGATGTTTCATGAGCAGAGCGGGAGCAGTTCTAACACAGTTGATGACAGTGGCCATCACTTCTATCACAAAGTCATGAGATGTTCGCCAGACTGCCCCTTTCAAAATAAACGTGTGCTTAATATCTTCTGACTGTTGCCAAAAGGTGGTCCCGTCATATTTTATAGGACTTGTTAATTGCCTTTTTTTTAATCTTTCCCCAAAGATGACCTGTGCTTTAACTCCACTACTTCCCTCCTCGCTGCTGCTTCATCTTAACCATTAGGTTAAATATCCAACGTCATCATTTTAAAGTTAACACCTCTCATTAAATGATGCCTTTGGTCGCAGCATAAATTCCGTGGAAGAGGAAGTTTAAGAAAAGCTGCATTTAATCGAGTAAAAATTAGATGGTTGGTGTGAATTTAAATTAAAACTAGAGGTTAAGTTGAAAGAAATAGGATTCAAATTTCTTAATCTATGTAACTTGCCACTCTTTCTTACAAACACGTGGAAAACTACGCACCGCTCTCCAATAATAGTTTAATGTTATACTCCTCACTCACATGAAATGGACACTTCCAAAGAGGCCAAAATGCACAATACACAATGACTTTTATTTCAATAGCACGGGGTAACAGGAAGTGGCCATTACAAGATGGCGGGACTTCTGTCAACAGTCAGACAAACATGTATATGGTTTATTTTCAACTGTTATTACTCTGTTTGCCTGTAGTTTATCTTCACCAATCTTCAGTTGAAACCTGAGGCAAACAATGGAGCCCCATCCTAGTTTTTGGCTGTCTGGCGTAGTCTCGAATACCTTCATCTTCTCTACACATCTACAACTGTGTGCTTTACAGTCACGTCAACATGACGGCATGACAAAAACGCCCGCTTCCAGCTCAGCGTTATTTTTCTCCTTTCGTCTTACATTCTGGATATTTATAAAGACTGTTTGGTACATTTTAAAGAACCATCTAAGAAAACTGGTCGAACATAGATCAAACTTAGTTACCAGGAGAAAGGTATTTACAATCAAAATGCCAACCACTAGAAAATCAAAGTTACTTTTACACGTCAATCTCTACAGCTATTTTTTTTTTTTTTTGCCCCCCCCCCCCCCCCCACCCCGGGGCACCCCATAGAAAAGCACAACCAAAAAAAAAAAAAAAACAACAAAACCATACAAAAAA
>CAAKHD010006030.1:54878-66836 GCA_901007705.1 Fistularia tabacaria
TTCTGTTCACGATTTCTAGGTGGCGGGCGGCCAAAAAAAAAAGGAACCCCGATGAGTTCGAGAAGGGGCAGCCCCCCCCCCCCGAACTGCGATCCGCAGCACCCTGTTTTTTTTTTTTTAAATAACAGCATCATTAAAAAAGTACAAGATTCTGAAGAAGTTATGAGCGTTATTGTGACGGCGAAGACTCGCTGATTGAGGATTGAGCAGGAATAATTCAAACTTGGGTTGAGCATGGATAACTAAGACTATTTTACAGAGGGATGAATGCATGTCTCTACCATTATATTGCATCAGAACAATATTACGCTCTCCTTCCATCAGTATTTGCTCTCAATGTGTACTTAGAAATTTGCCAGAACATTTCGTTGAACTCCTGGAACCTGGAATGCCCATTAGTTATTTTGCAATATGTTATCATGATTAATGGATTGACATTTCAAATTAGTGGGCAGTGAATGCACATGAATGTAAAGGTTAGCTGAAACCAACATTTCCAAAGAAATATAAAGGTTTCCTGATATGTGCTTGCTTTCTCATAAGCATTGCTTTATTGGGACTTCCCGAGTCTTCTGAAATTCAGTTTGACATAGGTTGTGCTGCAGTCTGCCCTTTGAGAAATACTGATTTCATGTTGAAACTTTAACTCACACACACAAACACAAACACACGCTCAACATACATGTCTCTTTTTTGTTGTAGCAAATAACGTTGGTATGTTTTCTCCATTTTTTTTTTTTTTTTTTTTTTTAAGTTGCCTCATCAAAACACGAAAGATAATGGTGATTAAAGCAACGGCTTAGACAGTGCCAGGACACCGGGAGTGACACGTTCGAGTTGACAAGTTGTCAAATTCAGTTCACAATATTCATGATTTGATTTATTGATTTTGATGGATTCAATCAATCAGAATTCAGACTCATAAATGAGTACTTATTACAGATGACTGACAGTTTTTTATCACTGTAAACAAATTGACAAGGTCACTGTCAACGATTTTTCGCAAATTAATCTTCCCCAAATCCCCCCAAAATGTTTTGAATACTTTTCTTATTCTTCTTGTGCTCTTAAATGAATTGCAATTTTCTGACTGAACTGACATGAAGGGGCAATCGTCAAATCCCGTGGTGCCTACTGGACTTGGTTTTTGTCCTTGAAGACGTTCCTCTCTCATGCAGGAGCAATGGGGGGAGATGGAGTTTACAACTGCTGGGGTTGACCATTGGTCTAACAACTACTTGTTGTCGCAGCACAACAACTCGCTCATTAACACAGCCAACCCTTTCCGCATCAAGCCCCAATCCCAGCAGTTATGTACCTGAAACTCCTCACAGGATGAGAAGTGGAAGGTCTTCTAGGACAGAAACATGTTAAGCCACAACTGAGGACCTCCAAAGACAAATTTAAAGGGCATGTTTTTGTGTTCATCATGACCACTTTTTTTTTTCTATTTAGCGCAGAGAATACTCTTTCAGCACCATCCAATTGAGTTTCTATTGGCTGTCACAACATGTTGAGGCATCCCACCCCCCCGGTGGTCTGCGAGTTTCAACGCTGGCATCAGTCAACAGCCCAGCGACCGATATCTCGGCTTGTTTGTTGTGTCCTGCCAGTGTAACAGCTTGGCTTACAGATTCAAACAAACAAGAAAATAAATAAATAATGAGCCATGATGTATCAGAGCTTGGCTGTGGGTGGCTTTTGGAGGTGTTGATGCTGGACGCGTTACAGAATAAGACAAGTCACCAGGGGAACAGTGATGGATCGAAACCAGTTTCATACCAACCTCAGTGGCAGCACCTTGTTAGCCTGGGACCGTGGTGATTAGATATTCTACAGGTAAATACAGTACAGGTAGCATTTGTCTTCCTACGGGAAGCTATTTGAACGATATCTCATTTTTGGCACAGCGGAGCCAGGAAAACCTGCTCATGCAAATATTGTGGAACAGGATATGATGAACACTTTTATAACTTTTGAAATACTCTTGATTTTTGTACTATCTCAAAAATGATGTCAATAGCTGTCAATAGCTTATTTGTATTCAAGATAATTGTAATCGCTTAACTGCACAAAAATCCTGCTGTGAGGCCTTTACTTATCCCGCGAGAAGCTGCGAGAATGCCTGTTCTCGTTTCTCCTGGGGGTAGTCCGAGAACCATTTTGTGATTGGTCAGAAATTCAAATTGGGCGTGGTTACTGCCAAAAATGTGTATGTGTTGTCACTCCTGCTTTTCTGCTAATTAGTATAGACTCTAAACTAATTAGTGTCAAACTCATTTTAGCTCAGGGGCCACATGGAGGAAAATCTTTTCTGAAGTGGGCCAGATGGGTAATATCATGACATATTAACTACTGTTAATGTACCTATCGTTCAAGTCACCCCTGAAACCCGTTATCTTTTAGCTCGCAAAGTTAAAAGATATCAACGATCTGGCCCGCGGGCCTTGAGTTTGACACCCCTGGTTTAGACAAACTGCAGGCCGGGCAGTTTAAAAAGTCTGCAAACATAAGTGACACACCTTAAAAGGTGTATAAAGACACAGAAATTACAAGTAATAGTTGAACAGAGGTAGGCCGTAAGCTTCACACAGAGAGCATCTGCCGCGAAAGATTGTTGTCGTTGTTGACTGTCCGATCCTGCCTTTGTTAAGCGCTCAGTGTTTCATACACATCATTGAACTCAGTTTAGCTGGTATTGAAAGGTTTGATTATTTTTTTTATTCCAGTACAAAGATGTGTTTATCTGTCCACATTTGTGTGGGTATATATATACCCACACAAATGTGTGTATATATTTAGTATTTTAGCTAAGTCTTGCTTTCAGAGGGTGTTATTCATTTTCTCACCTAGAATTGAGGTCTTTTAACATGGCCTGCACAGAAATGTTTGAAATGCATGCTTAAAGAAAAGTATGACATTGTTAAGGAACTGTTCCTTTTTGTTTGTTTTCTTTCATAAACTTTGGTAGTTAAAAGTGAAGACAGATGCTCCTTTTTTATTTTCGCTATCTAATGCCACATTTGTTTTGGAGGAAACTACACTCAGGAAATACTTCAAGAGAAAAAGATGGTTTTATCATGTTTTCATAAAATAAAAACTAATCAGTTGTATAATACTGTTACGCACAGATTAAATTACTGAGTACCTTGTAATTTAAGTGTGTTTTTCTAAACACTGCAAACAAACGGGCTAGCTGTTCCCTCTTGCTCACAGTTATTATGCTAAGCCAACGTGTGCTTATCTTATTTCAGAGAACAAGCGCATTCAAAAATTGTCAAGCCACTTCTCTAAGGGAGTGCAGCGCAAACATCTGACAGAAAAGGCTAAATTTGTTCTGCCGCACTTTAGGTGCCAGCATGTTTTACTATCTCCATCTTTCCAATCATGTCCTTCCTGTCTCCCCGCTCACCTTGACATCCAACCCCTAAAACAAACATATCCAAGTTCATTATTTGACTCAACAGCAAATGTAATGGTACTGAAACGACATCCCTTCTTTACATGGAAAACAAACTACCTTTTCACTAGACTAATGACGACTAGTAAAGAATTCCTTTCGGTAAAAGAGACAGTTTATGTTCTCGTTCTTCCTGTCCCATTTTTTTTTTCTTTTCTTATAATTTTACGTAGACCCGTGTAACTTTGCACAACTCAATGTGAACAGCATGCAGTGGTCTTACATTAAATTTGTGAAACTGCACTTCTATTTCTATATTTTCTTTTCTCATCAGCACATGGACGAGTGAAAATCAAATTAATGATGAAGGTCACCAAGAGGAATTGGAATAGTTGACACAGGGACAAGGAGAGGAAAGGATGGGCAAGCACTGAAGCACTTTTTTGACTCATGGCAATGGGATCCACAGGTTTAAAGCACCTGCAAGGAATGTATTTCTGTGACAGTGCGTGTGTGCACATCCATGAGTGGAGGATTGCTTTTCTGTCTGTGCTTACAGCAAGTGTGTTCAAATGTGATTTGAGTATCAATGTAAGCAAATATGTCCTCTGATGGTGCGTGTGTGTGTGTGTGTGTGTGTGCGCGCGCATGCACGTTTGTGTGTGTGTGTTTGTGTGTGTGTGTGCGCGCGTTTGTCTGTGTATGTGTGTGTGTGTATATATGTGTATGTCAGAGTGAGGACTCATACTGCAGAAGTTCATACAGCAAAGGTCCATCACGGTATCGGATGCCCACAGCAGCAGGAGTTATGTACTGTAGGATGTTTATAGTCCTTCGCAGTCTCCTGTCCACATAGTGAGCATCCCATGCTGGGTAACGCTTCCTGGGCATATCGATCTTTATAAGCGGGCCCTCTGGCTTACTGGTGGGGGGTGCTGACCTCACCTGGAAGACGGGAAGACACGTCTCGGCCACATCCTCTTCTGTCAGTGACTTAGTCATGTGGGCTGGGGTGGGAGGGGCAGTGGGCGGCGCTGATGGGGGCAGTGGGAGACCCCAAAGGAGCTGGGCACAGCAAGATGAGGCAGGACTTGGCTGAAGGTGGGCAGTGGCAGGGTGCAGGAAGCCGTAGTATAGCAGCATGACCAGAACGCCCCCGGCGAATGTTAAATAGACGCCACACAACGCCGGGACAGCGTAGGAGTCAGTCAGCACTGGGTCCCTGTAGGCGTACCTGCGGCATGAAGGAACAGGGACAAAAGCATACATGCGGGGTTTTATTTAATTACATTTTATTTAATTTTTCTATCGGGGCAATACCGAAAAAACAATAACCCTGAACTTGTCTTTGCATTTAAGATATATTTTTAGTTACATCTCTCAGCATTGCTGTCCCTACTGCAGATTTGAATCATTCAACTTATTTCACATTAATTTAAGGCTAAATCATCTCCTTCGTTCTTTTTCATGATATGATTCAAACAAGAGGTATTTGTTAATGCGATCGATTTGGTAGCGGAGTGTTGGTGTCCAATGTAAGTCATGAATGACGATGTAAGAACATGTTTGACGGAGTAGCTTGCTGTTGTATTTGAAATAAATCTTGGACACCAAGTGAGCTTCGGCACAGAAAAATTAGATATTTCAGGCTTTGTTGGCACAACAACGCACATTTCTTCACTCAGTATTATTATTTATGTCCACCAGTTGTCACCCTGCATGCTGTGTCGATTTATATTGAGAGGCATTAGTGCACACAAAAGGGATGAGAGACTCCTTCAGATTTCTCACTCCACACCAGTAGAAGGCAGCTTATTAAAAAGAAATTGAGTAAACCAGGACTAACGAGTCCAGAATGGATTTTGCCTGATATGCTAAATAAATATTCCTTTTTGTTAATCTCTACTTCTTGATAGATTCCTTTTGTAGTTCTCCTATATATTTTATCTTATCTTGACAGATTTGACTGTCTTCTTTTATATTTTATATCTTTCTGTTTTTAATCACTTTTTTACCCATATGCTTTTTCATTCTGACAGCACGACAAAAAGCCCCATTTTTATCCCTTGGGTAAATTTTTCAAAATATATCAAGTAAGAATATGGCAGTCAAAAGATGTGGATCAACTCACCAAAGCCCAGTGAGGATGGTGTTCTCAGCCAACACTACAATGTAGTAAGCTACCATTCTGTGCCGTGTCCGGCCCTCTTTCACATTGAACCAGCAGAAGATGTAGACGATTCCCACCACCATATTGAAAAGCACTTCCTCCCACTTTGACATGCAGAAGTCTGTGCCACCGTGCACCACCCAGAAAGCCATGGCGCACCAGTGGACCACCACAAAGATGCCAAAGTAGATGTGGAAGAGGGAGGCAAAGAGGGCGAGTGAGAGCACTCGAGATGAGATGGTAAAGAGGCGCCAGAAGAGGTGTAGCAGAGCCCCGCGGTAGCTCATGCTGCGCTGGTCGTCCCGTGAGTCCCGCAGCAGTTTGTGGTAGGAGGCCAGAACCCAGGCAAGAGACAGGAGGGAGGCAAGGGACGAGATGCCTTCAGAGGGGAAGGGAAAGGGGTGATTGGAAAGAAGAGAGGAAATCAACATGAGATCGGGATACGTCAGTGAGGGAGGTGAAGGTGCTCTATTCTAATGTAACAGTTTCAAACAAGATTCAAATTTAGTTCTTTTTTAATGACCCAGCTTCTGTTTGCTCCCGCCCCCTGTGCTGATCACATATTTGCACTAAAGCAGAAGTCTTTAAATGTCTTGAGGGAAGGGGATGAATAACACAGGTCGGCAGTCACTTAGATGACACATTTCCTGGATGAATAAGAACGAGGAGGCTGATGGCTAGCACATCCTCCTGATGACGGCAGATTTGGCTTTCTGAACAAACACCATTGTACTGTATCATTTGCATCTCAAAATTACTGGGAACCATCAAAGCAAATTGCTAATAACTGTTTGTCCAGCTGTTCTATTCCGCGCTACACAAAATACACGGCATTGTGTTCTCAAATGGTGGCAGGGATTTGGTGTTGCATATGCTGCGCCTACACTGAAGTGTCTCGGCTCGGTTCTCCTGGATCATGATGCAGAGCTGCAGAACCAACTGAGGGGCAGACTCCAGGAAGGTCTCCAGCAGCCTCAACATGTTGACATCTGCGTACTCGAACATCATGGCCCAGTACCAGCGGCGTTGGTGCTCCTTCTGGCGACGTGACATGATGCCCAGGTACAGCGTCCTAATGTACCTGCAGGGGTCAGAGATATGAAAACCAATAAGGCAACATACGCTTCGTGATCTATGCCAGTGCCACTTTACCATTCTAACTGGTCTGCGTGTGACATTTGTTTCAAGACTCATTATTTTGAAGCAAGGTGACTGTATTTGTTGTTGTTGGCTGAGGTTGTCAAAAGGTCTTTTTCACCAAGTACCAGCGGTTGATTTTACGACCTGATATGATGAGCTTCCATCAGAAGTTCGTGACAGGATTTATAGCACGAATATTCAATCAACAGTGCCTGGAGTGTGTGGTGCCAACTTCCAAGAGGTGGTACACACTAAAATAAATTTATTGAGCTGACTGCACTGTGATGAAAGAAGTTTATCTTGGTCTGAATATTGACATTTCCCAACAGATATGTGAAAATCTTAATTTTCAATCGATGATGTAGAGTCAGCTGCTTTGAGGAGCTGTGCATCATGACTTATATTAAAAAGAATGGTAATTTCCTCTTATTGGCTTTGCAGAGCGCAGCCTCTCCTTGAGTCAGAGGTGGGCAGTGCAGTTGTCATCATGCACGGGGAGCCACACCATTTCCCACACAATTCTTATCAAGATGCACCATGACGGAGCTCACGCTGTTGTTTTACACGAGCATTTGGTTGTCTAAGATCAAGCTTTTTATGTTATCAGTCCATCTAACTACATCCTAAAAACTGCCATACCACTTTATGGATGTTGCATTTTTACTCGTTGACAGACTAGCCGTTCACACGTGTAGAGGAGGGAGCAGCTCATTGTGTAAGGGCATACAGCCGGGAAATACCTGCTTCTGCTGCCTCTGTCAAACGGCAACCGAAGCGGCTTCATTCACCCATCCATTTCATCAGGCTCTCACAGGGAAATAGTAAAACCCTGATTGTTCACTGCCCTGCATTGAACTCTTGACAGATCAAGTGAGTGATTCCTGCAAATCCGAACCTCGACACCCAACCTCTCCCCTACCCCTCCATGTCCCAATTAGAATCTAGCTCAATTTTTATTACCATTTTTTCAATCATACAATGGATAAAGTTCAGCTCAGATCCGGGGCTGAAGTTACACTTTAATATCATTAGATTATCTGGATAGATAAAAAAGAAGGTAATATGAATATCGCGCCGTTTAGAACACATTTTCAGGTTACAGGCAATTTATGCAACTGATGAAATCTGAAAACGAATTGGCAGATCAATGATTAGAAAATAAAAACATTGCGTTGACAGTGACAGGGGCCCAGTTGAGTCAGAGAAGCAAATGGTAATTCTGTCAACTCGTGAGATTTTCTTTCCTTGCAACTGGTTGATGTTTGCAGATCATTTTTGAATTTTACAATCAGAACGAATGAATGCTCTGCGAGCAGCGGCTTCTGAAAAGGCAAAAAGGGAAACTCGTTGGCCACCTTGGATTTTACCAGTGGATTTGAGTCTATTAAATACTCTCTGAATACTTTTGGATAATCATGGTTCAAACTGGCTAAATTTAAATAAATAAATTCCTTATTCTGGGCTGATCTTTAACTGACAAGGTCTGTGAAATAGACAGACACACACTTTAGTTTAATTGGAACAGAAAACAGCACGGAGGGTCGGATGAAGGCAGGGATTTCAATTAAAAAAGCCCCAGGGTGCTCACCAGGATTGAGTTTGGGTATGTGTATAGATGACTGTTTGTGTGTGTGTGGACTCACATCAGCACAAATGACATTGTTCTACTTGCTTTGCCAGTGCATGGCTGTGTGTCTCTGTGTACAGCACTCTATGTATTGCTCTTATAGCCATCTGCTTTGAAACATACAGGCACACAACATAAATAATGCACAATCCATAGGAGAACGCCTACACACACACATGCACACACACAAACACACACACACCTTATGTTATCCATTAAAACCATTAACGCTGAATTCACGTGTTTTTGCAGCTTTAAAGATGAAAACACAGATGTGTCTTTGTCCTTGACTTCAGAACTATCAAGGATAAGGAACAGCTGCATGTGTAAAAAAAAAAAAAGAGAGAAAATGTCTGAAATGCAAGTGCCAGCATGGAGGCTGAGGCTGAGGGTGTGCCACGCAAAGAGTAGCAGGCGACCCTGACAACCACTAGCTGTCTTGATAAATGCAAAACATATGTACCAAGCACAGTAGATCGTGTACTCATCTACTCTACCCCCATCGGTCTCACTCCTCCCTTTCCTCTCCCCTCCCCCTGCTGTATTCCTATTGTGCACGAACCCCCCCCCCCCTCACACACACACACTCTCCTCCACAGCATCACCATCTCGATGTGATCCGTCTCAATCAGTTGTGACCGTTTCCTCCGTTACAAGCGACCTCTCTCGCTCCTTCTCTGCTTCCTTCAGGAAGGAAAGTCCATTTGACAGGTTGAGGGCCGAATGCAGGGAGACATGGACGGAGGCAGAGGACAGTCAGTGTGAATGTACAGTATATGATGTGTGTGTGTGTGTATGTGTGTGGTAGATTAAAGCAAAGAAGCAGAGTAGCACATTCTTAGTCCAGCAGGATGTAAACACACACACACACACGCGCACACACACACACACACACACACACACACACACGCACACACACACATACACACACACACACATACACTCATTACTCTACTTTCCCCGCTGTCCGCCTCGAGGCAAGCGGACACCATTATGTAGTCTTCTCAGAGAAGGTGGGGGGCTGGAGACAGTCAAACGTCCTTGTATAGAGCGCCAGGAGGCTTAAGACCTGCTCTCCCCTGACCACCACTTGAGAGCAACCAACCTCCAACACACACACACACACAATTGTAAAAGAAATATGTGTGTGTTTTCTCCTGCCAGTGCTTTTAGCACATCAATTAGCACCTATCCTCATCCAACTGTGTGTGTGTGTGTGTGTGTGTGTGTGTATGTGTTTGTTTGTGTGTGTGTGTGCTGTAGACAGTAAGCAATAAGAGGTGCATAGCCAGGAGCGCAGATGCCTTCCCTCTTTGTACTCTCCATGCATGCTGATACTCATGGGCAGAGCCATGACACCGTTTTTCCACTGGTCACACATTCTGATGCTTGAGAGCACATATACTCAAACACCCAACGAACACACACACACACACATGCACAAGCACGCCGCTTCAATCACTGAGGAACAGTGGACAATGCTGTCCGTGGTGCTGAAATCTTCACCGCTGCCCTTCACTAAGTCAGTCATTTTCTAACTTATTATAAACCTGGCAAAACAACAGGAAGCCAGTTACAATTGGAAAATGGCCAGAATAAGCCCCCAAACATTTCTTTTGAGATGATTCACACGATTTTAATAGTTGTTTTCTTGGCAAACGGTTGTGCGTGTAAATGCTTGGTGCGGTCCCCTTCACAAACATTTCAGCTCAAGTAAGACTTGAGTAATCTTTTTGTCGTGATGCTGTCATGCCACAGTTGGAGGGGGGGCGTTTGTTGAGACCCTCAGGCAACAGCATGGTCGGCCTGTGATGCAACCATACAAAGTCTTAATGGACATCATCAGACATGTTTTCTGCAAAATCACATTTCTTACTATGACACCCCCCCTCCTCCCAAAAAAAGGAAGAAACTGTGCCATGAGTGCTATTGCTGCTCAGCTGTCTGTCTTTATATCTGTCAAACCTTCCCGGTTAAGAGAGGTCACAAGGAGCCTTCCTCCGTCTTCCCCTGCCTGTCAGTGTGAAGCAAGCGTTCCCTTCTTGCAGCTTCATTGGGTAGACACTCTCTTCTAACCATTAGCAGCACTTGTGTGTGTGTGCGCACGCGCGCGCGTGTGTGTGTGTGCGCGCGCGCAATAAGTTGGGTTCAGGTGTGTGTGTGTGCGTGTGTGTGTGTGTGTGTGTGTCCTCTGCCTTCCCCTACCTCCACACTTGTCCCAGCTGGAGTATGTGTATGGTGGCCTGCCACAGCCAGATGGTGGCCAGGTGCAGGCGGTCCTTGCCGGGATAGAGGCACCCCAGGGCCACCGCGCCCCGCTTGGTCAGCCCCTCCACCTCCCCGAGCCCCCCGCCGGTGTAGTCCTGCACGAACCAGCGGAAACTCAAAATTTGGACCAGCACCGAGGGCACCAGCACGAAGAAGAGCGTGAGGCCGAACCAGAGGTAGTCCTGCCTCCGGTAGTAGTCCACCGCCAGGCACAGGTCCGTACCCACGTCCCAGAAGAAGACGAGGAGGGCGAGGATGATCCAGAGGCAGTCCAGCCACAGCCGCTCCCGGGGCGGGCAGTGCGTCTCCCGGACGCCCGCCCCGCCGACGGGCTGGCCCCCGCCGAGCAGGGAACCCAGGCAGGCGGAGCGGCAGCCCCAGTAGCAGGCGGAGGAGCGGCAGCACTGGCAGATGTGGATGGCGGCGGAGTCCAGCGGCTCGTCGGTGTCCACGTCGTACAGCTGCGCGAAGCCGCCGCCGCCGCCACAGCCGGCTTTGCCGTCCGACTGCGCGGCCATGTTCCCCTTCCCGCGGCCGCCCTCCTGCGAAAAGCACGACAACCGCACCGTTGCGATTCCTGACGGGGCGCGGACTCCACGTCACTTCCCGCACACCTGCCGCCCAACGCCGCCGCCGCCGCCGCTGCTGTGTCTCCTTCCCGCCCGCGGCGCGAGGAGCCATCAGAGCCGGCGGCCGCGCGACCGCGGCTCCGCGTGCCGGTGTTGGCAACGCGCCGCCACTGGGCGCGCGTGAGCAGCAGCGGCGGCGGCGGAAGCGGAAGCGGAATCCGTCCTAGTCCGCGAGCCCCGCATCGTCCCGTTCTGCGCGCGCGGTCATCCAGGGGCGACGTGAGGCTATGACGTAATGCGTCTTCCGCCGTCCTCCAGAACTGCGTGTGTGTGGACTCGAGCACCCGACGCCTTCCTCACTCGCCGACCCGTGGAAATAAGATCAACTTTCCTCCGTTCGGTCGACCGCCGCCTCCGCCCTCTGCCGGGGAGAGAGTCAGCACCGCCCGGCCCAGTGCACCGGGGAGCCGTGCGATCACTGCCTGTGCGCGCGCGCGTTTTTGCGTCTTTTGTGACGTTTCACCCTCATCATCATCATCATCATCATCATCATCATCATCATCATCATCATCGTCATCATCATCATCATCAATATTCCCAATCATCTGACCCCACCCCCCGCCCTGCTGCCTAATCGGCCGTGACATGTGTTTGTGTGTGAGAGCATGTGCGTGTGATCCGTTCATGGTGGTTGGGGGGGTTGTGGGGAGGGAGGGGGGGGGGATTTGTAACTGTTACAAAACTGCCGTGGTGGTGGTGGTGGTGGTGGTGGTGGTGGTGGTGG
>CAAKHD010006032.1:692-14460 GCA_901007705.1 Fistularia tabacaria
CCCCCGGAGGGTTTTTTTTGGGGGGGGGGAAAAGGCTTTTAAGAGAGAGCTCCCCGCCGTTCTCGTGACAATTAAAGAGCGCATCCTCGCCCCCGTTAAAGTAACGGGGAAAAAAAAAAAAAAAACGTCCGTGTGCAAATGGTCGCCTCGTTCGGGAAGCAGCGGAGGGAAAATAAAATATGAGCCCCGGCAGCGGCGGCAGGCTCTGATCGTCAGGGGGTCCAATCGATACTCATTCTGCAGATACATACAGCCGCACCGAAATCAATAACACGTCGACACGTGCCGTCGACTTGGGGTTTGTTTTTTTGGGAGGGAGTGGAACGGGCAGAGGCGGGGGAAACTTAACGGAAGAGGGAAATCGTTTAACTTAGCCTGAAAGATTTTTAAGAGGGTGTTGAAATCGCGATGTTTTCGATTGATTTGGTATTTAGACGATTACAATTGCCATATGTGACGGCCTCAAATAGAGATTTTTCAAAATGTCTCTCTCGTTTCACTCGCAGATCCGCATTTTCTGCGCTCCCGCGTTCTCGGCTTTATTCGAGCTTTCCGCCGGGCTAATCCGTAACCTATGGGGTTTAGAAACGCCCGGCTCTCGGGATTCCAGTTGTCTAGACAGGCAACGGGGCGGGTGTACCTTTGGACGGCTCCGCGCCGTTTCCAAACAGTTTTCTGGCTTCTCCCCGCCTAAATTATTTACACTCAGCGGCTCCTGAACCCAAGGATGAGTTTTCGGAGCCGCTGTGTAATCCGAGCCTCCGCCCCGGTCAATACTCTTTGCACGTGCTGCACATACCGCACTTAAGTCTCCCTTATCATACATTATTTCCCTCGAGTAAAGCTGGAAGTCCAAGGTTATGAACTGAGGATGAAATACATGCAGGCCTTCGCTATAATTACTGTTATTTTATTGAATTAGCGAAAGATCGTTCCACGGACTCCTCCTGCGTTACCTCCTGTTCCGCAGACTTCGGTGACTTCATGACCTCCCGTGGATGCAGGTCCTCTGGAGGGACAGTGGAGGGAATCCGGGCTCCTTTTCAAGCAATCAAACATCCACATGAGATGGTTTTAACATTTGATTTTAGGACACACATCTTAACGTTATTGGACAATTACACCCGCGGATGGTTAAAGATACCTATAAATTCTCCCTATTGCAAAACAAAATACCTTGAAGTCCTCCGATGTGCCCGTTGTCCTGCTCCAGATGTCCTGCAGAAGAAGATCCAGACTGATCATGGTCATCTCTGCTGCGTGTTAAACATTACATTTGCACAACAGGATCTCCTTTTCAAGTGGATTCAGTATTAGCTCTGGGATCATTTCTGTTTCCAAGGTTTCACTCATCTAATTCTTATTTTACAGAGTGCACACACACATATATATTTTTTTTTTCTTAAACTTTCCCCTTTTTTTTCCCTTTTGTTTCTACCTTGATTTAATTGTTTTATAATGTACACTTCAAATCTAATCCAATTATTTTCAAAGAATCCATTACCACACACACAAATAAATAAATACATAGAAATAAAAAATGCATAGATAAATAAATCAAAATGCTTGTGTGAGATCACGAGTTCCTGCCACATTTGCCTGTTTGAAAATAGGATAGAAAAAACCCGAACACGCGCAGCTTCACGCGCTTCGTGCACTGGCGGCCGTGGCATCTTCCCGCTCCTGTACTGGCAGTGTTGTGTGTTTCGACCCACCTGTGCGATTCTAGGTCGGTGACCCACGGCTCGATATCCAGGTCAGCTGTTATTCACGTGCCGGTCGGACTGGATTTTTACACGCTGTTCTGGTTATGTTGGCCCATTGCAATGTACTTTACATGATATTTAGATTTTTGATGGTCCCTAACGTGATTTATATTGGTTGCCTGAACCTGAATGCAGGGGTGTCAAACTCAAACGCACAGTGGGCCAAAATTCAAATCTGGGACAAAGTCGCGGGCTAACATTGATGTTTATTGAAAAAAAAATCTTCCTCAAGATACAACAATGAACCTTTTCATCTGGACCCAAACAAGTTTGGCTTAAAAGCTGAATATGGGACAAGCAGAGCTTAATACTATACAATATAGAACTTCATATTGCACGCTTGCAAAATCGAAATTCGAATGAAAAAAAAACACGTCAGTGCTGTTCATGTCTTATAGAAAAATTAAATGAAATCGCATGCCTGTTTTTATTTGCAGCTTTCTGAATTCAATTTCAACAGTTTTCCACAGGCTAATAATAAATGTAAAAATTAAGTGACCGTTTTCTGCCTCACTTCTCGCCATCTTTAGGAGGGGTTGCACGGTGCCAGTATTAGGATAAGGTTGCGACAACTACTGTAAACAGAGGAGATGCAGTTTTGGGTCCTGTCGTGATTTTCGTGCCAAAACACCAGCAGAGCATTCTGGGATTTGTAGTATTAGCGGTCCATGCGCTGTAGGCCAGAATTCCATGCCAGGGTTTGACACCTTAATGCCTTTCTTCGTCCTGTCAATCATCCTATGTATGCTTGAGGGGGAAGAAGTCGCCGTCTTACCCTGATTAGCAATCGATCTTTGTCCGAAAGACAATCCTGCGATGATGGGAGTGGGCTTCCATGCTTTATGTCCTTCGGCGCTCTTGGACGAACACCGTTTTTAGAGTTTTGGGTGCAAAGACACGAAACGTCATCGCAGCCCGGCGTCTGACAAAAGGAAGGGAACTGCAAGTGGCCCGTTTTGCGTCGCGCTCACACCGATGATGGTCACATTCGTTGCACGATTGAAAAGTATGTCAAGGGTAAGCGTGACCGAGAACGAGGTCGTGTTTTTATGTTACAAAAGCGCGGCGCGGCTCAAGCGTGCAAATCCAAAATGTAATCCTTTCGTGTTTCGTTTTTGTGACGCCTTGAGATTCCTCCATCGATGAAACGGCCAGTTAGCGGAGGCAGATGCGCGGACGCTCCGCAGCTCGGACCTCCCAGCGAGCAGTCTGTATTCTGGAGGGGATGTCCCGGCTCTTATCCAAACAAACGCTCAAATTGTCCCCCGCTCGACCCGAAGTGGCGGCGAGACCAGCTGTCGCCACGACTATTTCCAAGAAAGGTGTTTCGGGGCCCCCGGAGCGGACAGGGATGTTTGGATGGCTGAGGATACCGTCATTTCCGGACTCCAAGCCACTACTTCTTTCACAAGCGGCTTAAACAACGATGCGGCTAATTTTTTTTAGCCTCTTCTCATCGGACCAATCAAATCGCGCTTCATGCACACACCCTCATCATGGAAAACATACATTTCCAGAACGTATTTGTGGCTGTTACTGGATTACATTAATTAAAAGCTGATATCTTTCTGTGTAAATATCTCAGGCTACAACGTGGACAAGTGCGGCCTGGATATGTGCACGTATATTTATGCATTTCTTTTTTAGCCGGTGCGGCTTCTACTCAGGTGGCGCTCGACAGCTCGGAAATTACGGTACCAGATGATGCTTGAATACGAAGTGCGTCCAAACGAAATGCTCCCTCTTGCCAAGCGGTGCCAACGAATCGACGCTTTCCAATACATCTTCAACTTTCTGCTTCGATGTGAAACTTTTCATCTGAGTTTCCCAACGCGCTCTCCGCAGGCGTCGGAGTTCATCTGCGAGCTGTGCCCGTACGAGATGCGACCGGACGCCAACCGCACCGGCTGCGTCCCCATCCCGATCATCAAGCTGGAGTGGCATTCCCCGTGGGCCGTGGTTCCCGTCTTCATCTCCATGCTGGGCATCATCGCCACGTCCTTCGTCATCGTCACTTTCGTCCGATACAACGACACCCCCATCGTACGAGCCTCGGGACGGGAGATGAGCTACGTCCTCCTCACGGGGATCTTCCTGTGCTACGCCATCACCTTCCTGATGATCGCGACGCCGGACGTGGGCGTCTGCTCGTTTCGGAGGATCTTCCTGGGCTTGGGGATGTGCTTCAGCTACGCCGCGCTGCTCACCAAGACCAACAGAATACACCGCATTTTTGAACAAGGGAAAAAGTCAGTGACAGCACCCCGGTGAGGACACTTGTATGTCATTATGCACACAAACACACACACACCTGTGTGAATGTGTGTTCAGCACACATTTCACAGCGACACTGAAGGTCACAGGAACTGAATTCTATCGGTGTGTGTGTTCACACACCGAACTTAACCTCCTCCCTGACTTTGGTGCGAGCAATCATTATTCATTATTAGTTTTTTTTCATACATTATTTATCAGCCGTGAACTCGCCCTCACCTATTGTACCGCGTGCAGCCTGTGTGTTCGGGCCTCTGGCGTACAGCCTCAGCCAAGATTGAAGAGAAGTGAGGGATTCTCTCTCTGCCCCCGTCCAGATGGCTTCGCAGTGATCCGCCTCAGAGGACGATCACACAGGATGTGACATCATTCGCGCGCCGATTTGTGTGTCATCCATTTCACCTCACGTTTGCAGAGCTCCGCCCCGAAAGCAAGAAGGCCTTCCTGTGTGGGTTTCCTGCCACTGGATCACCGGGGACCCTAAATCGCCCAAACATGTGAATGAATGAGGGAATGGATGGTTGTGTGTCTCCGCACGGGGCCCTGTGATCGACTGGCGACCAGTCCAGGGTGATCGTCGCCTCTCGCCCGCCCGTGACCCCGAGTGCAGGATAAACGGCACGACTAACGGATGAACGAATCGATGAATTCCCCAAACTCTTACCGGATCTCTTTCTGGTCTTTTCCTCAGGTTTATATCTCCAGCCTCGCAGCTCGTCATCACCTTCTCCCTCATCTCAGTTCAGCTACTCGGTGTCTTTGTGTGGTTCGCCGTGGACCCGCCTCACACGGTGGTCGACTACGGCGAGCAGCGGACCCAGGACCCGATGGCGGCGCGCGGGGTGCTGAAGTGCGACATCTCAGACCTGTCCCTCATCTGCTCCTTGGGTTACTCCATCCTGCTGATGGTGACGTGCACGGTTTACGCCATCAAGACCCGCGGCGTGCCGGAAACCTTCAACGAAGCCAAGCCCATCGGATTCACCATGTACACCACCTGCATCATCTGGCTGGCGTTCATACCAATCTTCTTCGGCACGTCACAGTCTGCAGAAAGGGTGAGAATCCTTTCATCAAGCTAAGTGCGATTACTTTCTGTTCTGTTCTGTTCTGCCGGTCGTCGCCGGCGACGTGAAGGATGGCCATGTGTCGAGTCTGCACGTTTCATCTCGCGATTGGGCCGCAGATGGAACTGATATGTTCATGTGTACATTTTGAGGAGGGCGTCTTTTCGGCAGATGACGGTCCCCTGGGAGCTGAGCTCGGCGGTTTGGAGGCTGCGTGTGATCAGGCCTGAACTCCCCCGAGCCCACTTTGCAGCATTATTAAGCTTCGGAATCACACATTCTTGATTCACAAATTAGCATACATCGCTATGGCAAAATTCACACACTCTTCTCTTCCGCTCTTAAACCCTGTTCAAGATCAACTCTTCATCTGCGCTGAAAGGTTGACGTCTCATGCAGCTGTGACGACGCGAATGGCTTTGAGTTCCAAATCTCCTTCGAGGACGCGAGGGATTCCTGTTTGACTGTCTGGAATCGGATCCACGGCTGCTGATTTCGTGAACGCTGCATCTCGTTCCCCCTGCATTTACCCGATCCGTGGAATCACTGGGATGCAGATTCCGCAAAAGACGGAGACGTGGGCGGAAAATAGCACCCGTTGTAACATCCCGAATGCGCGGAGCATTTTCCTCAGATTGCTAAGAGAGATCTGCCACGGTGGCGATTTGAGCGGCGTCCTCCTCGGCCCGTTCAGCACCCTTCAGACAGAGGACTGGAAGTGTTTGCCCAAGCTTGCCAGAAGAAGCTCAAATTAAACCTTTTAAGAAGGGGGTGCTGGGTGAGGTCTGGCCGAGCTTCTCCCGCTATCTATAAGGGAGAGCAGGCAGCCTGCGGAGGGAACTCCTTTCGGTCACTCGCGTCCATGATTTGGTTTTTCCAGCCACAGCTGGTAAACACGGACGCAGACGGACCAGCAGATCCAGAGCTTCGCCTTTACTCCGCCTTTACTTCGCCTTGAGAGGAGCTAGGTGGGGTGGCTCAGGCATTAATCAGGTCAGGACGCCGCCCTGGTGGGGTGTTTCCGGCACGTCGCACGAGGGGAGGAGGCCTTTGTGTCTTGGCTGGCCCGGGAACACCCTGAGATTCCCCCGGGAGAGCCGGAGGACGGGGGAAGTCTACACATCTCTGCTATTTCTGGATGGATGGATGGATGGATGGATGGATGGATGGATGGATGGATGGATGGATGGATGGATGGATGGATGGATGGATGGATGGATGGATGGACGGATGAAATGATGGATGGATGGATGGATGGATAGATAGATGGATGGATGGACGGACGGATGGATGGATGGATGGATGGATGGATGGATGGATGGATGGATGGATGGATGGATGGATGGACGGATGGATGGATGGACGGATGGATGGTAGGATGGATGGATGGATGGATGGATGGATGGATGGATGGATGGATGGATGGATGGATGGATGGATGGATAGGATGGATGGATGGATGGATGGATGGATGTGAAGGACGGACGGACGGACGGACGGACGGACAATTGTATGATGGTGCCGGGAAAAAAAAACGGCCTTTAAGGCAAAAGCAGTGAGGGGATCGGGTACCTCTGACTCACAAACTGATTATACAAAGGTGTCTTTGAGGGAGATCGGCGTACAAATGTATTTTTATAAGGACATCTACACACAAACACGCACACGCAGGCTAATCTGATCATAATACTGTGCAAATAGCGCTGCATTGTGTTTGCCGGAACTATTGCGGCGGCGCTTCACCGATTCAATTTGCAGATAGCGTGCGACGATTCTGTATCCGACGGTAAAATACCGCGCACGCTACTTGGGATTCACGGAGGCGCCGGGACATTGATTGCAGAGGTCACGGGCTGAACTTCACAATGCCGAGCATGTGTATCTTTGTATACGGAAGATGTGTTTATGCAATAGATAAGCGGCGGGGAGTGTTTTGAGCAGGAAGGTAGCAAAGTGCCATCACTGGCTCGTCGATAGCCAGGAGGTGCTGGGTGAACGACGCCCTCTACTGACGGTGTTTTGTTCGCATCTCTTTGCGAATTTATTCCGAAAGGCTTGTTCCGTCATTCCGGTGTATGACAAACGTTTTTTTTTCGACACGGGAACTCGTTTGTGAGCAGAGCGGAAGAGGCTTCGCTGGCGGGTGATGCGCGGTGAGGTTCAGGGCTGGTGCGGCACTGGAAACCTACTTCATATCGCATAAGTAAACATTTGAAGAGCGACATGCAGAGAGACAGCAATCCGGTCTCAGCGCAGAGCATGCCAGCAGTCCGCCGTCATCGCGCAACGGTCGTTGAGGCTGAAAAGTCCGCGGCCTCGCCGCACGTCTCTTCTCAGTATTTGAACAATCCCAGCGATTTGGAATGAAAAACAATCTAAAGTTGGTGAAGTAAGAATGAAAAATACTTTTAAAGTGCAAGTCACTGACAAATATAACCATTTAAGTATTTTTCTTAGTTTACATGTTTTTTTCTTTCCAAGATGGGCAAGTGAGGCACGGCCTCTCCCGCCTCCCCTGACCTCACGTCACTGTTGTTTACGTTCACCCGTTGTACTTTCTTTCATTTGTGTTGGTTTCTCCGGAAGCTTTTAGTAATGCCTCCAAGGCGTGAGTCTTTTTCAACTTATTTTTTTTTTTATCTTCATCGCACAGTGTTTTTATATCCGTGATTATAATTTACCACCGTGCTAGCACAGGTGAGTTACATATGCACTTATGCACAGTATGCGAGTTCGAATCTGCGAGTTCGAATCTGCGCCGCGCCGCAGGAACGGAAGTCGAGGGCCTCCTGTAATGTGAAGGCCCAAAAACTGAATCCCAAGCTCTCTGGGTACAAAATAGATATAAATATGAAGAAATAACGGAGAAATCATGACGATAATTGGTTCATTTTTTGATGAGAGATGCGCCGCGTTCGCATGCGATCGCGTTCAGCATCGCCATGAAAGAGCCAGCCCCGCCGTTCGCCTCCTGCCTGGGAGTGTCAGCCAGGCAATCTTCGCCTCTCGCTCTCCCTGCGTCTCAGCCCATTCTTCTTTCAAGCCGAGTGCCACTTCTGTCGCACAGCACAAAGCCGACATCAAAGTGATCCTGTCTCATCGCGCATCAGGGAAATCAGACGACTGCTTAGCGTTTCGGAGTGTGTCCACACATTTTTCCTCTCGAAACCCAGAACTTTGGGATTTTTTTTTTTTTTTTTTTTTTTTAATTCTTTTTAATTATTAATGTCATTTTTCTTGTAAGTACTTTGACACAAATAGGTACCGGTTTGAATTATAAACAGTAGATCCGAGTTGGCCAGACTTTGAAAACCGCAGAACTCGACAGTGAGCGGGGAAAGGAAATGACCAAGTTAATCAAGAAAAATTGAGAATCGGAAAAAGGTTGAATCAAAATCTACGGAGTTACATTTCGAAGTTATTTATCAGGAGTAGTTGGATGATCAAGAAAAACAGTTGGATGGTTAAACGTTTAGGCCAGAGATGCATTGTTTTTTTTTAATATATTCATATTTTTTTACAATTAACAACCCAAACTCCATCAACAAATATAGTGTGTTTTTTAAACTATCATTATTATAAATAATAATAATACTTATGATAATGATAAATGTTAAAATAAATATTAATAACATTTATATCGATTGCTACCTATAACATTTATATCTACTAGCAGTACTGATAACAACAATAATAATAATCTCAACCGAGGACAGCTTGGCTGGTATAGATAATAAATAAATGAATTCATTACAATCATCATCAAACATCTATATTTTTAGAGCGGCGTCCATCAAAGCGCTGCACGTATTAGAGGAGAATTATATTTATTTGAAGGAAAATATGCAAAATCCTGTTCTGCTTGTCGTCAGAGACGCCACCTTGTTTGGACCGGTTTGACTTCAACCCTTGGATCAGCTGTTTGGGTGCTGGTTAAGCCGGTGTTGGATTGTAGCAGGTGGCTGTTCCGTCGCTTCTGAGTCAATAACCGAAGCAATGAAGCAACAGAACAGCAAACAGTGCGAACAGATCACCACCGCCTTGCTGCAGGTTGATAGACAATCTCCGTCTGATAGCAGGGTACACCAGACATCACTTACCTCATTGATATCTGACGCCGGTTCTTCCATGTTGATTGGGGTCGGCTCAGTAAAGTGCCTCCTTATTGGCCGGTTGACACCGCATCCCAAAGGCCCGACTCAAACGAGGTTTAATTTACTTCTTCAAAATGTAGTTAGCATTACTTCCCTTGTGATGGCGGTGGCCCTGGTTGCTGACTGAGTGGAGACCGTATTAACTCCCACCATATCACTTACCTCATGAATATAAAATGAGCATTTCTTCACCTTCATCTCATCAAATATTTACTCCAGAGAGTGTGTGTTTGTGTGTGTGTTGCTTTATAAACAGGTCTGTTTGCACGCATCCGTAATTGTAATTCAATTTTTAAGGCGTGTGATAGCAATGTTCACTTGTTTCAAGGCATAATGTGGTGTCATCGCTCGGCTGACGGGCTGAGCGGTGTTTGTGACATGTTTGCTCAGCTAATTAGAATGTCCACCAGCCATGTTGTTGTGATATTTTTCCGTTTGTGCGTGTTTGTCTTGGGGGTGCTGTCGTCCATTTGGGATTTTCAACCGGGACGTTGTTGTGTGGACGTGCGCGTCCGTACTTAATTGGAACATCTGCCGGATTTTGTGGCGTTTTTGACGGTCAACAAAGACCGTGGAAAACCGGGGGGCGAATGTGGACCGGGAAAGATCCATGCGGCGACCCTTTTATGGTGCTCTGTCGCTCAAAGGTAAACAGATGGCATAGGTTTGGCTAAAGAGGAATCATGGGCGGGTGATTAAAATGAGAACTGTGCTCTTTGTCGACATGCTTCGGTATCGTCTGCATAGAAACACGGAACGCTGTGCTAATATGATTAGATTTATTGTCATATTCAGTGGGAGTCAACCACCAGCGTATCAGTTATTCAAAAGACTTCTCCGCCCCTCACAGTGAACTAGTTTTTGTCATAGCTTTCCACCGGATGCTGCAATGAGTGAAACAACTCGCTCATGGCAGACGTTCATGGATCAAATGGCGCTTGGGCTTTCAATAGCGCTTCCTCAGAAGGAGCTGCTTCCACCTTGTGCACCAATTTTTAAATATCTATTTATTTTATTTTATTTTATTTTATTTTATTTTATTTTATTTTATTTTATTTTATTTTATTTTATTTTATTTTATTTTATTTTATTTTATCGCTTCAGTTCCAGAAACTGAAAGCAGATAATCCGGTGACCCTGTGTTCTAATATGCAACCAACAGTACAGATCTTTCACCGAGCAGCGCCCGCAGGAATAACAGCAGTGACCAAAGAGGGGAAAAAGGTTAGCTGACCTCATGAACGAGCACGTCACCCACTCAAACAGTCAAAAACACGCAGAAACTTTTATTCTGAAATCCTTCTGTACAACAAAGGGTCGACAACTTTTGTTTTTAATTAACTAATCTATTTTTTATCGTATTTTACCTTTTTTTCTTGCAATTTTTTTTTATTTTTTTTATTTTTTTTTATTAACTTAATCCTTTCCAAAGCAAGAAAAGGTTGCTTTTAACAGATAGGTTGTGATCAGATCCCAGACTGTGCTAATTGACCCTCCTCTGAAATATGTGTTCATCCGGTACAAATGAGAAACATTATATGGGGCTCAATCAGGGGTCGGCGACCTCAAACACTCAAATACTTGGACCCACTTACCGCAGAAAAGAGAACACGTGGAGCAACAAAACCCGTTTGACACTGCGTGTCGTTTTTCCCTTTATGCCTTGTGCAAAAACTGAAGTGTGTTGCGTTTATGAAATCAATGAAGTGCGACAGAGAAAAATAAATTCTATTCCTCCGTGCAGCAAAAACTTTTTAACTGTAAAAAAAAAAAAAAGAGGCAGTGGGTTGAAGGTTGCTTTCAAATAAAATACTTAGCATCTATCTGAGTCATCCTCATATTTAGGAAATAAAAAACTGAAATTACCCTCCCGCAGCAAACGAAAAAATGCTGTGTGTTTCTGTGAGTAGTCATCCTTTTATCACATGTACTGGAGCATGCAGTCAGCTGTCAACCCAAATAAGAAATAAAAAAAAAAGACTATTTCAGCAAACAGGGTAAAATATATTTGATAGAAATGGAAATAATGGCCAATTAAAATTTTTATTCTACCTGGTTAATGTGTTTTTTTTTGTTTTTTTTTTCTTTTTTTGCTCCTGAACCTCAACAAGCTCTGCACTCGCAGGGCCGTAAAAGCTCCATAAATCGCTTGCCAGCGTGTTTCGCGCGCAACCTCGTTTGCGACGCACGTTTTGAGCGAAAAGAAAATAAACACCAGTTCATTTCAAGCCGCGAAAAACAATATTCATTTGAATTAAAAGACTTTTATTTGGTTTTTTTTTTATTTCCCGAAGCCGCAGGAAGCCTCGGCAGAGGTACGAAAGAGCAGAATGGGTTTTCCGACCCCCAAAAATCATCAATGACTTGTATCGCTTATAATAGCTTATATTATCGTAATGGTGATAGTAAGGTTTCTAGCCTGGACTTGAATAATCTCTGTTGCGGACATGGGTACATATCCAGGGATGGATCGATGGATTGTGATTGGGCGGCTGATCTCCAGGCCTCGACCAGCGTTCAGACACGTCCTCGGCCGGTGTGCGAAGTCCGGCTTTCCAGAGCCGGACCTCGACGTGCACGGCCGGCGCAATTTCCTGGAAGTACGTGCGCCTCGCTGTTTGCTGGCGACGCCTGCCGCATTGTGACGTGAGACGGATCCGGACGGAGGCAGCTGAAACACCTGCGCGGCGTCGATGCCGGCTTTTGACTGACGAGGTTCACATCCCGTGATTAAACCTGCCGAGGAGAAATCAATCGGTCCTCCATCGGTTGCGTCGAAAACGTAATGTGCATCAGTCACAAATCCCCCTCTACCGCGCTGCTAACCATGCTGCCGCGCCTCCTTCTCTCCTTTGCCTCACTCCTGCCCTCCCTCCTTTTCCGCCTCGACACCCATCTTCCCCGGTTCACGTCCGGTCCGACACAACGGAGCCCTGAGACGCGGCGGGCTGGCGAGAGGGAGCAGGGAAGAGACAGATGAGAAAGAAAGAGAGACGAGAATCAAAAGGGGGAAGTTGCAGCATGAGCTGAGGACGTGCAGGGAGGCTGCGTGCCGGTGATGAATCAAGGAGGGGAAAGAGAGAGAGAGAGGGAGAGAGAGAGGGAGAGGGAGAGAGAGAGGGAGAAGGAGAGGGAGAGGGAGAGAGAGAGGGGTTGTTAACCATCACAGACCAGGGAAGTATTGTTTTGAAATAGGTCACGCTACCATGCAGAGGCTGCCGGCCTCAAACCTCTTTCGAGAAGGTTGTGCGTTTCCGTGTGTGTGTGTGTGTGTGTGTGTGTGTGTGTGTGAGTTTTCTCTCGCTGCATGTCGGAGAGCTCAAAACTGCAGGTCACTCATCCCCACGCCCGCCATCCTTCACCCTGCACCTCATTATTCCTCTGCCTGAGTTTCTGTTCCTTCGACCGCAAAGCGTAAAACACTTCCTTCAAACTCCCGGAGAAGAAAAAAGCAATTAATGCAATTTCTTCTGCGGCTCCTGGAACCTTTTTCAGGAAGCAGGTCGTTTCTGGGTGCATTGGAACAGCGGAGGAACCAGCGAAGGTGGACCTCAAGTTCCTCGAAGCATTTTAGCTCCTCCTCAAAGGCAGCGTCTTCTCGCGGTTTCATCCGATCTGTCGGACGTACGTGCTTGGTGATTGGTGGAAATCACGAAACCGCGATGCACCATTTTTAAAAAGCATCACGGTCACCGATTGGCCGTTTTCCGGCGACAAAAATGGACAGAAGCAGCGAGAAAAAGGGCCGTCCGGGAGGTCCGAGCTCTTCTGGCCCGCTGCGCCTCAGAGGGCTTTCCGGGGCTTCAAGCGGAACACCAACATTTCGGTCAGTCTAAGTACGAGGTAAGCTAATGGCAGAGCAGGGAGAAGAAGAAGAAGAAGCCTTCAACCCCATGTGATGGTCCATGCAGAACATGCCTTGCTCTCCACACATCTTCCTCCGCTTGGTTTTTGAGTTTGGTGCTTCAGGTGCACGTCAACCCACCGTGGTCCGTCGCTGCCCGAGGGAATGCAACACCGACAGGTTCCCCTGGAGGAGGCTACTTCCTGGAATAGAGCTTTTCTGTCCAAAAGCAGCCCGAGACACCGAGATGTATTTTCCCTCCTCTGGTTATTCACATCGGAACGTCGGATTCTGGACCCGTATCGGATGCTTGCCGGTTAAAACGTTAAAATAAAAATGAATGGGAAGTGATAAAATAAAAAGCGGCTTATATTCGAGGTTTTCGGAGGATCATGTCGGGCCCCGCTGAGACCGGGACCCGGTAAATGTTCACAGCATCCAAACTTACTTGGAAAGTGTGTTTCAATCTCTTCCACCAGCCCATTATCTCTTAAAAAGAAGAACCGAAATACAACCTGGAGCAGGCTTTGCCATTTCCATCAACCTTTTCTAATGCGACGCTTTTGAAATGTCAAAAAAAAAACAAAAAAAGCAAAAAAAAAAAAAAAAAAAAAAAAAAAAAAAAAAAACACCGATTACCTCTTCTCTCTCTTCGCCCTGTTT